>WWET01000205.1:622250-634769 GCA_011038615.1 Limnodynastes dumerilii | reverse complement strand
AAACCCCCCCACTTCGAGTCTCTTGTATATGTGTCTAGCCTCCACTTCTGCGCCCTGTTTATGTGTCCAGCCTCAATTTCTGCCCCTTCTATGTGCCCAGCCATCCATTTTTTCCCCTTGGCTATGTGTCCAGCCTCCATTTTTGCCTCTTGAATATCCAGCCTTTATTGCCACCACTTTCATATGTGTCCAGCTTTTATTTCTGCCTTCATGTATATCTGTCCAGCCATTACAGCCCCTTATATATGTATCCAGCTTTATAACAGCCCTGTGTCCAGCCTTTATTACAGCTCTCTCTCTCGCCTCTATTACAGCCCCCTTATATATGTGTCCAGCCTTTATTATAACCCCTTATAGATGTGTTCAGTCTTTATTACAGCTCCATATATATGTGTCCAGCCTCTATTACAGCCCCATAAATGTGTCCAGCTGTTATTACAACCCCTTATATATGTGTCCAGCCTTTATTACAGCCCCTTATATATGTGTCCAGCCTCTATTACAGCACCATATATCTGTGTCCAGCCTTTATTACAGCCCCTTATATATGTGTCCAGCCTCTATTACAGCACCATATATCTGTGTCCAGCCTTTATTACAGCCCCTTATTTATGTGTCCAGCCTTTATAACAGCCCCTTATATATGTGTCCAGACTTTATTTTAGCCCCTTATATATATGTCCAGCTTTATTACAGCCCCATATGTGTCCAGTCTTTTTTACAGCCCCATATATGTGTCCAGCCTTTATTATAGCCCCTTAAATATGTGTCCAGCTTTATTACATCCCCATATATCTGTCCAGCCTTTATTACATTTCCATAAATATGTGTCCAGCTTCTATTACAGCTCCATATATGTGTCCAGCTATTATTACAACCCCTTATATATGTGTCCAGTCTTTATTACAGCCCCTTATATATGTGTCCAGTCTTTATTATAGCCCATTATATATGTGTCCAGCTTTAATACAGCCACATATATGTGTCCATCCTTTATTACAGCTTCATATATATGTGTCCAGCCTTTATTACAGCCCCTTATATGTGTCCAGCCTTTATTACAGCCCCTTTTATATGTGTCCAGACTTTATTATAGCCCCTTATATATATGTGTCCAGCTTTATTACAGCCCCACATATGTGTCCAGCCTTTATTACAGCCCCATATGTATGTGTCCAGCCTTTATTACAGCACCATATATATGTGTCCAACCTTTATTATAGCCCCTTATATATGTATCCAGCCTTCATTATATGTGTCCAGCCTTTATTACAGCTCCATATATATGTGTCCAGCTTCTATTACAGCTCCATATATGTGTCCAGCCTTTATTACAGCCCCTTATATATGTGTCCAGCCTTTATTATAGCCCCTTATATATGTATCCAGCCTCATTATAGCCCCTTATATATGTGTCCAGCCTTTATTACAGCACCATATATATGTGTCCAGCCTTTATTACAGCACCATATATATGTGTCCAGCCTTTACTACTGACCCTATTTCCCAACTTTAAACCTTCACTTATTTACCTTTGCTGAGGTCCTCTTTCTCCTTCTTCCTGCTCCGCGGCTCTGTGCAGGGATCACCTCTGCATCATTCACTCTCCCAGTACAGTTAATACAGGACTCCTACGGAAGCCCTGTAGGACCATTACTGTTCATGTGGATGATGTGCCTTTACATCTACAGCAGCATATTCACATGAACGGTTTTGGTCCTACAGTGCTCCCATAGGAGTCTTGTATAAATTGTACTGGGAGAGTGAATGCTGCAGCTGCATAGTCCGGCCACATAGTCCGCGGCTGTGCTGTATATGTGCCACGGACTATGTGGCCTCACTAGACCACCAGGGACCGGCCCAAAACCACCAAAAGCGGTGCGATCCGGGTGGCACAAGCCCCCCTTCCCCCTGGCCCAGCCAGCCACTGATACTGGGTAAGGTTTTCAGTGCCCAAAGGAACCTTGTTCTGCCCACAGTAAATGTTTGCTGTATCACTACCTGTACAATCCTAAGATTTGATCACTCTGAACAGTTTTGTGCTAGATCTGATGGATAGAATAATTTTACATATTACAGTTTTATGAAACAAATGAACAAACAAATGAACATGATAGCCCTATTGTAAAGACAATTATTGGAAGATAATTGAAATAATATCTCTTTTTAGAACTGCATCATATTAGCTTGATAAAATTATTGATAATATATTATATGATAATGGATTAAAAGACTATCTTTTAAAAAGAGGTCTTTGGAATATGTTTTTTTAATGTAATATTTTAGCAATAATACCATAAAATTAGCAATCTTAGCTGAATTAAGTGCAATGTGAGTTCAATCCTAGTTTGAGCAGATGCCCAGTTGCAACTTTATCTGAATCGAGGTCCCATCTGTGTAATGCAAATATGCAGTATATTAAAGCTAATAAGAGCACCATTAATCAAAGTTAATGTTGAATCTTCATCCCCATTCTGTTTTACATTCCAAATATGCTGTCCCCACAAGAAGCTTGCAGCTGTCCCCTCTGCTCAGACAGTGGGTGTAGAGATAAGCCAGGCTTGGCTTTAGTTTAAAGGTTGCCCTGTGTTATTCAGAAATGCTTCCAGACATAGGACTAAGCATTTAGTTTTCAGGAGCTGGACAACCATAAATGTTCCGTATTCATTGCGTGGCACTGCTCTGGATTGTCAGGCAGTGTTTTCAGTAGAGATAAACAGTAGAAGATTAAGTATTTTTTATAACTTTATTTATTAAGTTTACCTACAGTAAAGTATGATGAATATGCTGCTCAACTTTAACGTACATTAATTTCTATTGGTCTATTCATTTTATTAGTATCATCAAATAAAATTTATATGTTTTATCTAAACTTTGAAACCAGTGAAAACCTTTTTTCCAAAATAAATGAACTCTTTCTTTTTATTGAAAAATAGAAGTTTTCAGTGAATTTGCTATTCCTGGTTTCCATTTTTAGTACTACAAGCACCAGCAAGCCCAAGCTTTTAATGGCAGCCTGGGCTTGCTCTGGACTGTAGTGCACCTATAAAAAGTGATATTTAAAATGATATTTTGTGTGTTTTTAAAATTATAATTATGTGCAATTTAGGGCTCACCTTAAGGTGCATACACACTATACAATTATCTGGCAAGTTATCTGAAAGATCTGGATGTTGGAATGAAAATGTGGTAATGGATGAGAGAAACTGACAAAATAATTTGTTCTCATCCATTACCAGATTTTCATTACAACTGCCAGATCTTTCAGATAACTTGCCAGATAATTGTATAGTGTATATGCACCTTAAATTGTGATATTCACAGCACCGCGATGTTGAGAAATTGAATATCATGCCCAGAAAATACATTGCCCTCAATTGAATTGGAGCCAATGATTCATAGGATGTTTTTAATAAAATCAGTAATTAACCCGTAAGTCACTAAAAATAGCAAGTCGCATCACTATTTCTGCCAGCTGACCTTTAGTGGATGTATCCGGTTTTATTAGCTGAATACAATTTATTGTTGGAAAAAGGAGATTACAAATAGCTGCTTACACTTGCGACTGTTTCTAGAAAGCCTGCTGTACACAGAAAATAACAGCTGTTTCAGTGGTTTATATTTATGATGTAGTTTATTATGTAGTTTTTCTGTATGAATGTTTTGTCCTAGCAACACATTGGGCAGTAACATGTTGTACTGTTAACCAATACAAAAACAAGGAAAAAGTGTAACTTGATCAATTCTGGTTGCAAGATTTTTACACTGCGTCATGTATACAATTTTATAGGAAGATTCCACAGAAATTAAAATCAGTATAGTTTATAGTTCTAGTTTATAATTTATAGTTTATAGTTTTATACTGATAAAGAGTTATTCCCTCAAAGTCCTAGCCATGTTGTACATGTTTACCTAACCATGTTCCTGATTTCTAACACTAATGAACTGCACAGAATTATGGAGGCTATTCTTTCAGAGACAATATTTACAATCTGAATTAAATGTAAGCAAATAGTAATGCACAGTGATTAGTTAAGAGGTGCAGCATCCAATTTGTGCCTGAAGATTGCTAGGCAGGATACTGATAAAATGTAATTCCTGACAGTTCGAACACAATACAAATAGGATAAATAGGATAAAATCCAATCTCAGGATCCATTTGAATGTCTTGATTGTCTGGGTTTATCTTTCAAAAGCAAATCAGGAATATGACTTTCCAATATGTCCTGCAAACGTGCACATAGAAACTGAGTGAATTGCACATGTTATATAGGGATAAGTGGCTATAAGTTCGAGGGGGTCAGTTATGCAGTCATTAAATTAAACTTACCTTGTGTTCCAATTTCTTGAATTCAATTTTTTTACTTAATGTACTGTATTTATTTCCTGTTTTGAAGCTTCAGATGTAAACCTTTGGAACAGCACATTTTTGGTCCACTTGGTCAGTACAGTTAAAATTACAGTAAATGGGCCTGATCCAGACTTAATAATGACAGGTAATTTACACATGCTGCATGCGTAAATCTGGCTGTAGGAATGCACTGCGCGTGGAATGTAACATAACTCTGACTGTACACATCTTACATACAAGGGTGTGACATCCCTATGCAAGATGAATATACACATTGTGGGCGGAGGGAGGCATTTAAATTGTACAGTATGGTCAAGGTGATACGTATGACCAGAGATGCACAGGGAAAAGTTAAGGTAGGGTTCTGAACTCGTAAATAAAGCATCAAGGGGGAGTGCATTATACTTAGGTACGCTTGCGTACTTAAAACAATCTTGGGTCTGGATCAGGCCAATTTTAACTTAGATAAAGTCTAAAATTGTAATTATAGTTTAATTATAGTAATAGACATAGTTTTACAATACAAGATTGATATATCTGTAATAAAGTCTTTGACTATGTCTTTGACATAGTCAAAAGTATTGACTATGGAAATAACTAATTTCATAATTAATACAGAATATAGATCATACATAACCTCTTAGTTAATATCAGTAAGAAAAAAATAGGTTATATTAAAAATGCATGTCACACGTCCAACACACCTTTGTCCCTACATGATAATCATTAGTACAGAATATCTGATGTAGCTGGAAATTTGTGTCCTTTACATGTACGCATTTTAAAATGTCCTTTAGATGTAAAAAAAAAATTCTAAACAGCTCCAAGTAAACAAAATATTCATCTAATTCATCATTGCAAAAAAAATATGGCATGTTTGTGTAATGGGTGATCTAGGGCCTAAACAGACCCATTCCCACCCTCACCCCAGAGGTTTCTACCAGATCCTGAAGAACCGCAGGAGGAGACGCGCTGTTCCTCTCCTGATCCAGGTGTAACACTTGACCAATCTGCTAGGGAAAGCAGTGTTAATAAATTACAGACGATTACCTGCTGGCGAGAACGAGAGATGTTAATAATCATCGGCCAAGGCTTCAGATAACCTCTTTTCATCAATACCTTGTGAGCGTAATAAAATGTTTTGTAAGCCTTCCGGTTCCGTCTGCACTTATGGAACAAGGGAAGACACACGACGTGGGCTCAGGAATTGGTACTTACCACTTGCTCTTGTTTGCTTGCTAAACGATCCCACCTGTAGCTGTAGTACCTACAAGAGACCACTTACCTACTTGTACCACAACTGGTCCTCTACTATGTGGCCTCCTGTCACAGCCCTAGCCAGGGCTTAGTGCCCTCTATCCGCTTCTAAGAGCCTAACTATCCACCACCATAGGCCTAATTCCTACTAACCAACAAGGCCTAGCGCCCAACTTGACACACTACTTGGCCTACTACTCTTACCTATCAAGGGGACTAATCCCCTCTACACTGAAGAGCCTAGAGCTCTAAACAACCTATAGGGCCTAATACCCTCTCCTACAAAGGCCTACCTACCTAATAGGGCCTGTGCTCTATGTTACTACAGGGCCTAGTGCCTGCTGTTGACAACAGTTTACCCACCTCTGCTTGTTGAGTACGATCCCTGGTAGTCTAGTGCTACACATTGGTGGTCTAGTGGAGAGGGGCAAATCTCCAGAGCCTAAGCCTAGGCTGTTGCAGCAAATATTATTGGTGGGAGTGGGATCCAGGAAAAACAAAAAGGCAGGAAAGGTGTCGGCCATCCAGGCCCTCACCATCTGCTCCTCCACATCACTGCTCCCTTACACTGACTCCTCTTCTCCTCCAATGGTGCTCCTTTTGGTGGCAGCGCTGATCCTCCTCCGGGTACTCCACCAGCTTCCTCCACTGCTGCAGACTGTCCCTGCTCTACTCTGGACCCCCAGCTCCTGCCCATGTGGTAGTTTAAATACTGACGCAGGGGTAGATAGGAGCAGTGACATGGCGAGTCCTGATTAGCTCGCCTTGGCACCACAATGCACCTTGGGCACCACAGGGGCGTCTGGGTACAGAGACACGGTGTGACAAGTCCTGATTAGCTTGCCACACTGAAAGGACCTAAAAATGGCCACTGCAAACCCTGATTTGCTCGCGGTCACACCGTGTGACCACCCAGCAGACATTCAGCATTGATTGTTGCCAGTCGGTCCCTCTGTCATGTGCCCGTCCCATCCAGCTGCTCCAGTGACGCTATGAGCTCCATCCAGAGATCCCTTTGGATCTGACAGGTAAGTTCTTCTTTCTTCTATGTCCCACACATAGATAAAGTTTTAAAACCACACAGAACTCAATCTACTGTATTCTGCCAATAGTCACTTGTATCTTTGAACAAATATACTTAGTATAAATTCTCTCTCACAGGGATAGCTATTACATCCACTCCGTACATTCTCCTTTCAGCTAAGTCCAATATAATCTATTGGACCAAACACTGAGGGGAAAGAAATTTGTCTCTCGCTAAGATGCTCCTGACTATCTATCATGACCGAAATTCAGTGAGTTCTTCCGTTCCAATATAATAAAGGTCTCACTCAGACCACTACAGTATTGATGGAAAGGTTTCTCTCCTATGATGTCCTTTGTGGCTGAAGATTTCAAGGGGTAAAAAGTGCTCATGGATTAAAATGTGTTATCAAACTTCTTTCATTAAACAGGGGAAATAATAGAACTTTTATATTGTATTGTTAAACTGTAGCACTTTGCAAAATTCTCACCTGTGTCAAAATGACCACAAATATGCTCATCTCGTTTCCTGAGTTTATGATATATATATAAAAGATAGGTAACCTCTGACTCTGCAGGCACTTTAAAGCTATAAGTCTCAGCATGCTCCAACAGAAAAGCCATAACTGGTAACTGGGGGCCGGATCCAGAATTAAGAATGCGTTACGTGCGTTGGCTTCCACATCAGATGCTAACGCATGTAAATTAAAAACCTATATTCCATACATGGAAGGGCACTGCACACTCCTCGCTCAATGACCTTCCGCGTGCATAATACTACCTAAAGTTCCCACACGCTAAAGCGTCTTGTATGAAGTGCAGGATCATACGTAAGGGTTTAGACAAGCCCTTACTAAATGCGTAACACATAAGCATGGGGACTCATCGCATCCCACCATCAGAGATCGTCCTGAAGTGTAATAGATTAAATAGGCTGACATATACATTATAATCTTTTATCTAGAAACATTGATTACATTGGTTACAGTCACAGTATCCTCACTCACAACATTGACAGTGATTCAGCCAACATCATAAGATCTGCTGTATAATTGTTGGTATTGTTTTAAACATCAAAATGTATTGTGCCTACAGCTGTATGTTCAGCATGGTACCTCTTCATAACACCAACATATAAAACATCCAAAGTCAAAACATATACGTATGTATTATACCTTAGCTGCTTCTATGGGCCTGATCCAGTGCGATCGTACGCCGATCGTAAGCGAAAATTCGGCAGAAAAAACGCACTACGCATGTGCAGTATGACAACTTCCGGTCGACCGAAGGACATGAGCGTACAGCGAGCGTATTTTCAGCGTATTTTTCGCTCAAGGGGCGTGCGTTTTGTACGACGATAGTCTGGACGCTCGAGTTACTACACAGAGGCGGGGATAGCCATTTAAATTGTACAGTATGGGTGTGCTAAGCCCAGTACGACCAGCGTATCGGTACGAAAATTCGCACGTACGCTGGAAAATCTTAGGGTAGGGTTCAGCCGCCGTAAGTAGATACAATCAATGGGAGTGTTATGGGCGTGAAAGTTTATACGCCCGGGCGAACGTACGCTATGCTCGCGGGCGATTGCGGTCGTAGGTCTGGATCAGGCCCTATGTCTCTCTCAGCTTCCCTCTGTCTTCTTCTATTCTTTGATCTTCCTCTGCTCTGTCGTGTCCGCTCTGCTTCTTTTCTTCTCTTCTCTCCTTTGCTTCCGGCTGGTCTTGCTCCACTCATGCTATCCTCTGTCTGTCCCTCCACTCTGATCAGTCCTGCACGCTCCCTCCACTCCACTCTCTTTCTCTTCTTTGCTTTTCTCTATGCTGACCTGTCCTGTCTTCCGCTCTTTTTTCTCCTATACTGTTCCTCCACTCTATCCTGTTTTCTTCTTCCCTTTGCCACTTTAACTGTGTGCCTGTATCTTAACCACCATTGTAGCTGCATCATTCTGAGGTAAGTTAATAGCTGTTAAATAGGGTTGGGATTAGGGTTAAAAGTATTGTAATGTTAAACACAGCAGCCCTGATCCAGATCGCCAGATACAGCATACGTGCCTTAGATGCATTTGTAAGGGTTTGATGGGCTGTGTACGATCCAAAAGTGTACACGGCAGTCCTTTAGATTGCACGTGGTGTACGGGTACACAGCAGCTAAGCCCAAAGCAGCTACATGTCCAAATACCCTGCACAAGAGTAGGATAGTACACTGTAATGCTGACAGCAAATGGAGGTTATGTTAATGTGAGTCGGAATGTAATTATCAGAAAAGAAAAGCAAACAATATTTAAATTTATAAATTAAAAATTAATTAAAAATTGAATTAATATTTAAAACATGAAAAAATATTTTTCTTACTGTATGTAGAAATGATTTAATACATGCACATGATTTAATACATGCTACATGATTTAATACATGCTACATGATTTAATACATGCTACATGATTTAATACATGCTACATGATTTAAACAGTGCTTATTTCCATCTGTGTTCAGATGAAAATGGATGGGTGCACTTGCTTGGGAATGCCTTTACTGTACATTGAATACGTCCCTCCACCCCTTCCTTCACAAGACACGCCCCGTTAAAACACATGCTGCCGCAGCTCGAGTTGCGCTCGGATTTTGTTGGAGGCATGACTGCATGTTCTCCATTTCTGAGCATGCGCAGTAGAAAGTCATGCAGGAAAATGTCACTGGTGTACACTCATCTCTGGATCAGGCCCAGTTAGAGTCGCCCATTTGGAGCTCACAGATTAATTGTTGACTTTCCAACAATCATTATAGTATATAGCTCTGGGTTACATATACAACTGTATAGCTTTTCTAACAAGATACCAGAAAAATTAAGAATATGGAAAAACTGCAGGGATTTACGAGAAAAGATGTAATATTTGCTCAAAATTTACTTGAATAATAGATCTGTTACCATAATACTGGTATTAGTACATACTATTGAAGTACACACAACCTGTAAAGAAAACTGTATGGACGTACCACATTAAGGCTACAGAATATGGACCTAACAGTTTTCAGGTAGTAGTAATAGTGGACCAGACTCAGAGATTGATATTAAGAGAGGAAAGTTACTCCTGGGCTAAACCATGTTGATTGCAGATGAGTCATATTTCATCTGTTGCAAACAGTATTAGAGTTGATAGGTGATATTTCCTATCCCAAGTCTGAATAATAGTGTAAATAAAAAGCTGTTCACGATCTGTGTGCAATTAAGTAAGTAAGCAATTCAAAGAATTATCCCTGCATGCAAAGAATACAAATAACTTAACTCCCCCTACAATCAACATGGTTTTGCCCAGAAGTAACTTTCCTCTCTTATTTTCAATCTCTGAATCTGGTTCAGTATTATTAGTATTCCATCAGAATCAATTCGGGCAAAAAAACAATCAACAACACAGAATGTAGAGAACAGCATAAAAAGTTTTCATTCAGAGAAGCTGAGCAGGGCATATGTAGAACACATGAACGGGCCTCTACATGCCTCATTAATGACTGATTGTTACAAAATAATGCTAACAAGTGTTGTATCATTTCTTTGCCATTTGCACACTCCTCCTACACACTGACTGGGCCATATATAATAAGAAAAATAATAATCTTTCCTACATCAATCAAGGTTAAAATAAACTTTTTACCACATAAAAAAAATGTTAAAAAAATATATAAAGATAAACATTTGTTACTTTGGGCCGCATTCACAATTCATGGATCCGCAACTAACTCACCAGTCCAGTCCCAGAACCTGTCCCCGTTTTTAGGAGCCTAATCACACTTTTACATTTTTAAAATTTTTAAAATCATATTTTGTAAGTGTCTATCACACAAACAATTATAAAAAAATCTTTCCCAATACAATATAAAAATACTGTTCACATAACTCTTAGTATAGCCAGTACCGCTGTAGTCCTTATGATAGAAAGGCGTATGTTAATAACAGCAAGGATAAGTATGGGAGTCTAATCAGGGGGTATCCAAATATATAAATGGAAGGAAAACAGGAGTGTTACCCAAATCTATGGAAATGAATACCAATTTTGGCAGTTGACTTCCTCTACATTCCAAAGATCTTATAGAAGTCCCCACTCTCCATCTACCGGGTGGCCAGCCCGATAAACTAAGATGATTCAAAACCAATCAGGTTTGTTAAAGTTGTAGAATCTTATTTCGAAACCATTTGAATAGGCAACAAAACAAGTGTGCAATATTTTCAGGCTGCAAGTCCATACTTTAGCCTGTCCATTCACAGCAAATACAGATAATAGCACAGTTAAATGGCAACACATTTTGTCTTGTTCAAACGATTTTATCAAGCTGTAGTGTTTTCCCTCATGCAGGCTGATATTTAGGTAAACTGATCCATTAATTAATTAGTCGTCCATCTGGACAGCATACATTGCCCACATTTTAAATGGATTTACATAAAAAGGTATTTGTTTTTTTAATAAAAAACACACAAAAAAAATAGAAAAAAGAAACTGATCCAGAGTTCTGAACCACCACCATTTTACATTCACAGGAGTCTGAAAACTTAAGATAATTCCTGGCTACCTCAAATTTGATGGCGCAATGAAAGTGATTACTATGGTGGATCCATATGCAAACATTCCTTAGGATACATTCATATTGGGATCATAACATAGGACCTGATCCAGAATTAAGTTCTTAGGGCTGGATCCAGACTTAAGAAGGAGCTTGAAATTAAAAGAGGAAAGTTACTCCTGGGCTAAACTATGTTGATTGCAGGGGAGTCATATTTCATCTGTTGCAAACAGTATTAGAGTTGAGAGGTGATGTATCCAACCCAAGTCTAAATAACATTGTGATAGTAAAGCTGGTCAGTATCTGTGTGTAGTAAGGAATTCAAAGATATATCCCTGCATGCATAGAATGCAACCGAATCCCCTTGCAATCAACATGGTTTTGCCCAGGTGTAACTTTCCTCTCTTAATTTGAAGCTCCTTCTTAAGTCTGGATCCAGCCCATATGTTACAGACAGGGCCAGAGCTAGCATGTCTAGCACCCCTTGTAAAAAATAAATTTGCGCCCTTCTCCTTTATGCCAGTCCCACAGTACTCCCTGTACTCCCATCATGCGTCTCCAGTCCTCCCAGTACTCCTATCATGGGTCTCCAGTCCCCCAGTACTTCTACTTTGCGTCTCCAGCCCCGTCACTGTAATCCTATCATGTGTCTCTAGCCCCCCCCCAAGTACTCCCATAATATGCCACCCCCCCATCATTATGTTTTTTAACTTACCTGAGTCTTCCTCCACGGTGCTCTCCTCCTCCGGCACGCAGCTCATATAGGAAGGAAGTTCCTGTATGAGTGCCTGAGGCAGTTACTCAGAGCAGCTGACATCAGGAACCTCCTGTATGAGCTGCCTGTCGTTCTCCAGAGGAGGGGATGTCTGCACCGCACATTTTCTCCCTAGTCACCGCTTACCGGGTTCCGCCGGCCCTGCACCAGACCCATTTTAGGTGGTAGCCTGTGCGTAAATGTTAAGGTAGGGTCCTGGAGGTGAAATGCCATAAGTGCGAAGGAGAGTTCCAACCTCACACTTATGCAAATTAGGATCGCACTGAACTATTATGGAGTTCTACCTTAAGAAGAGTAGTGTTTTTATAGATAGAACATTAAATTATGTGGAATTTGTGGTACACATTTTTCCTTAATCATAAATCATAGGCATCGGAATGGGGGGGCGCAGGCAGAGGATTGCACAGAGACAGTGTCAGGCAATCCTCTGTGCAATCCTCTATCAGCGTCTCCTCTCCACAGCAGCAGCTCCCTCCCATCTGAGTGACACTGGTGTGACCCCAAGGTCTCGTCAGTGTCATTCAGTGAGAGTGCCCCGCGGAGGAGAAGAGGTGCTTCAG
>WWET01000205.1:605080-618724 GCA_011038615.1 Limnodynastes dumerilii | reverse complement strand
GATAATAGATAGATCATGGTTGCCAACTCTCCCTGAATATCAGGGAGTCTCCCTGAAGAGCGGGTAATCTCCCTGACTCCCTGAAGTGTTGGGCAATCTCCCTGATGCTGATTCAGTTACAGGAGTCATTGCAGTATGATGAAAGAATTTAGAAATTGTGTCCTATTTTCCTTGCATTAAGGTCTATGGAAGTGTCAGATGACGAAGTCATTGATCTCCTAGACACAGTATGCACAATAAATACTGAAAATATGTATTCAGTCACATTTTAACAATTAATAAATACTGATGCTGCTATTCTTATTGGGAAATAGTTTGCCTGGCAGTGTTAGACACACCCATGGGTGGAGCTATTCATAGGACACACTCCTTTGACACTACAGGACACACCCCTTTGGTGCAGCCTTGATAGTGCTATCAAAATCTCCCTGATAGTCATTTGCAAAAGTAGGCAACCATGGCATTACTGTTCATGAATATGTGACCAAATATGCTCAGCTTTCTCACAGTGTGGAAGTTTATATGGAACTCCTAAGCCAGCAACTAACTTTACTTGAAGGACTACTAAACTTTAATCTCAGTCTACTTCTATAAAAGAAATATCAGTAGCATGTAAAACACAGAACTATTGATGTTCTTGAATTCCTGTGCTGCCCGGGGCAGTGATGTTTACGGTGTGCACCAGGGATCCCTCTCATCTGTTACACCGGCTGTGTGTACTGCTTCATATTAGAGGTAAAGCTAGGGTGAATTGTAAGACCTTGGAGAGTCCTGTGATGCTGGCAATCTGCAGTATTTCAACTGTTTAGATGGAAAGACCACAAAAAATGTATAAAACAAAAAGACAAGAAAAAACATGAAAACATTTAGAAGGACGGTTAGAATAACTTTAAAAACCATATCTAAGTGCTAAGGTTCAAACTACAAAATTATGGGCATACCCACCACCTTCTTTATACCTGTTCTTTAAGTATCAAAATTATCCAAAAATATGTGTACAATGTATATAGTTAGAAGCAGACATTTAAATGGAAATGCTATTGGATGAGGTGTAACCATCAATGTGACAATGTTGTTATAGCATAATAGCACAAATATGTATGATTAGTCTAAACCATAATATTAAGTAATATTAGTTTTGCTTATATGGATAATAGGTTTAGTATTAACTTTAAAAAACAAAACAAAAACCTTTATTTCTCTGCTCCCACCTATTCAAACATCTGCTTCAGGGTAACTGATAATAATGTAGTAAATATCGAAAGCTCATATTCAGCTGTGTCTATTTCGAAAAACAGGCATTTTCAAAAAAAAAATTTGAATGGGTAAGTATGCCGATCAGCATACTTACCCATTCCTTTTTGGAACCTGCCGCCCACCGGACCCATCACATGCACCAGCACCTGCCGCAGACCCTTCCGGAGAGGTGAGGTTAGGCTTTGGGGAAGGGAGGGTTAGGGAAGAGGAAGGTTAGGGTTAATGTCAGCCTGCAGAGATGGGTGACTTAGGGTCATGCTGCGGGGAGGCGAGTCTTAGGGTCAGGCTATGGGGTGGGGAGTTTTCTGGTTAGGCTGTGGGGAAGGGTGGGTTAGGGTCATGGAAAGGGTGGGTTAGGGTAAGGATTAGGGAAAGGGATGGGGTAAATTTATACATACCATTCGGAGCACCGTCTTCAAGGCAAAAGCAATTTCCCAGCCAGTTCAGAAGTCACTTTGTCTTAGCTAGCTGTAAGTTCTTCGATTACTTCTTGGCCTTTAAGACAATGGTCACCATAACTCTCAATGCATGAAAATAGCTCACACTTTTGAGGGCTGATTGTCTGGAGGTCCTCATTGATTTGTTGACATGGATAGGTGTTACTCAATTCTTGGGTCCACAATACTGGGTAGTAACAGACAGACTGGGTGGGTAAGAGGGGCCTGCTTACAGGCTTACACTCTATGGGATAGTGGGTTTGCTACATAAGGGCAAGTGCCTTTACATCACACAATGGACCAGCCACATTGTGTGATTAAAGTGCTCAGTGCTCTGTATGATCCAGTCACATAGCAGTGTTAGTAACAGAGATGAAGAAATTTTGGAATAGAAAGAGAGAGTGCACGGGTTTGTGTTAATAATGTAATAGTTAATAATGTAATAGAAAGGCAAAGTGGAAAGAAAAAGTGTTTTTAATATGTTAAATAAAGCTTAAAAAGGTTGATTCATTTGATAAGCTTGTATAAAGAGAGGAGTTTTAAGAAAGCTCTTGAAAGTTTGGAGAGAAGAGGATAGTCTTAATGGGCGAGGAAGGATATTCCAGAGAGTGGGTGCAGCCCGGGGGACCGGTAACCGGGAAACAGAGCATTTATGAAGTGCAGAAGAGATTTGTAGATCTTGTGATTATCTGAGAGAGCGTGCTGGGATATATCTTGAGACAAGTGAGGATATGTATGCAGGTGCAGTGTTGTTTATGGTTTTGTAGGCTTATAATCTTATGGGAGCCCCATAGGGATATATATAAGTACTTTGTAGACTTTAATACTATGTGGGGATTCACCTGTAACTATTGTGGGAGCATATTAATAAGTATTGTGAGAATACACATATAATTATCGTGGGATCAAATTAATAAGTATTGTGGGGGCACACATATAAATAATGTGGCAGCAAATTAATAATCATTGTGGGGACATATAACTATTGTGGGACCGTATTAAGAATTATTGTGCTGATATACATATAACTGCTGTGGCGGGAGCATGTTAATAAGTATTGTGGGAGCATTTTATAAGTATTGTGGTGGTATATATATAACTATTTTGTTAACTTATTAATTAGAATGTCGGGGTACATTAATGACTAATGTGTGGGAACAACTATCACTATTCTGAAGCACAGGAATAACTATATTGTGGGCACATTTGTAGAGACACATGGATAATGATAAAGGGGCCCCATGGATAAAATGATTAACTATTTTGGGGCATAAAAGTATTTGGACAGCCACCGATTGTGTAAGTTGTTCCACTTGAAAAGATGAGAGAGGTCTGTAATTTCCATCATACACTTCAACTGTGAGAGACAGAATCTGCCCAAAAAAATCCAGAAATCACATTGTATGATTTTTAAACTATTTATTTGTATATTCTCGCGGAAAATAAATATTGGGACAATCAAAAAGTTTAACTCAATACTTTGTAATGTAACATCGGTTGGCAATTACAGAGGTGTGTGAGCTCGGGTGTGGGTCCCCGAAAAGAATGGCCCTATTTTAATAGAACCATTCTCTCCCAGACAGTTTCGAAGAGGCATAGCAATCGATCCCCTGTGCACCGAACACGTGCTCCGAAAGGTGAGTGGCTAAAACCCTCCCCTTCCATAACCCTAACATATATAAGTACTTTGTAGACTTTAATACTATGTGGGGATTCACCTGTAACTATTGTGGGAGCATATTAATAAGTATTGTGAGAATACACATATAATTGTCGTGGGATCAAATTAATAAGTATTGTGGGGGCACACATATAAATAATGTGGCAGCAAATTAATAATCATTGTGGGGACATATAACTATTGTGGGACCGTATTAAGAATTATTGTGCTGATATACATATAACTGCTGTGGCGGGAGCATGTTAATAAGTATTGTGGGAGCATTTTATAAGTATTGTGGTGGTATATATATAACTATTTTGTTAACTTATTAATTAGAATGTCGGGGTACATTAATGACTAATGTGTGGGAACAACTATCACTATTCTGAAGCACAGGAATAACTATATTATGGGCACATTTGCAGAGACACATGGATAATGATAAAGGGGCCCCATGGATAAAATGATGAACTATTTTGGGGCATAAAAGTATTTGGACAGCCACCGATTGTGTAAGTTGTTCCACTTAAAAAGATGAGAGAGGTCTGTAATTTCCATCATAGGTACACTTCAACTGTGAGAGGCAGAATCTGCAAAAAAAAATCCGGAAATCACATTGTATGATTTTTAAACTATTTATTTGTATATTCTCGCGGAAAATAAATATTTGGACAATCAAAAAGTTTAACTCAATACTTTGTAATGTAACCTCGGTTGGCAATTACAGAGGTGTGTGAGCTCGGGTGTGGGTCCCCGCAAAGAATGGCCCTATTTCAATAGAATCATTCTCTCCCAGACAGTTTCGAAGAGGCATAGCAATCGATCCCTGGTGCACCGAACACGTGCTCCGAAAGGTGAGTGGCTAAAACCCTCCCCTTCCATAACCCTAACACTAAGCCTTCCTTCCCCACAACCTGACCCTAACGCTCCCTTCCCTGCAGCCTGACCCTAACCATCCCTTCTCCCTAGGCTGACCCTAATGCTCCCTTCTCTATAGCCTAACCCTAAGACCCCCCTCCCTCAGCCTGACCCTAACTCTCCCCTTCTATGGTCCTAACCCTAACTTTCCCTTCCTAAGCGCCTAACCCCCCTAATACTAAAATGCCCCAAATAGGTTACTCACCTCTCCGTAGCTGTCATCCGGCGGGTCTGCGAAAATGAATTGTCGAGTATGCCAATCGGCGCACTCACCCATTAATAAAAAAAAATTCTAAAATTGCCAGTATTCGAAATAGAGACAGACAAAGAGTAACTTTCAGCTGTCTCTATTTCGCAAAGTGGGCCATCGAACCGAAACTGCAACAGGTGTGAGCTCACATGCAGAACTATTTTGAGTGCAAATGTGGGTTAAATCTGAAAGAACAGTGCTTATCGATACTTATAGCTTCTTTTAGAAAACGTTTTAAGCATACTCTGTGGATTTGTTCAATAATCTAATTTTGTTAAAGGTATAACATTAACATATATCAAAATATTGTTTATTGTTGTTTTGTAGAGGTAGGTGATTGTTTGTTATTATTTAATAATTTTCTTTTGAAATTTACTATTGCACTTCAAGGATTCTCCATTATTCATTTATTTATTTGCTTGATTTTAACCTGTATATGTAAAGAATAGATTCCTTCTGGTATTAATTTTAAATATTTCTTAGTGTTATACCTTGTTCAAATTTGTTATCAAATTAAAGATAACTAAAAATATATAGAGTTTATACATTTTTTATTAATATATGTGATGACTCCTGTATTGTGCAGCAATTATAAATGTGCTCCCTGTACGGTGTTTAAAGAAAAAGAAAATAGTATAATAAAAAAGAGGAGGGGTGTATTTTCTTTTTATTTATTTCTCGGACTAAAGAAATATTGCCACGCAGTTAGCTATATAAGGGGCATAGAGTAGATTGTAGATTTAGGTTTATTATGGTCATGGATTGACATTTTTCCCACAGTATTGAATATATAAAAAATGAGAATGGCACTTTCAAACTACAGACAGCCGTAATGGGCCTCATCCTGAGTGCGACATATACTAGTTTGCCCAGTGTGTTCTATATATTTTCGCACTGTGTGCAGCTATGACATTCTTTGATGGATTGAGCATTAGGGACCAGGGAAGAGGCCGTATACATTGAGGTTGTTTACACAGAACTGAGTCCAGTACAGACCAAACTGTTTTTAGAAGTACTCACAGTTTTATTTTTACCTTTTGCATATTTGTATGTCCAGGTAACATGCACCAACTATACCATTATATAAGACCATTAAGCGATCCCTTTACTTTACCACTAAGGTAAGGTAAATGTTGTACATGAAGATTCATGTGGAATTGGCAAAGCAATATATACAATATATAGTCATTTATAATGAAGTAACAATTTGAAAATGCAAGTGGGGAAGGTTGAGGTAACTCCCCGCTCTTTGCCCTGTTGTCTCCATACTAAATGATGGGGACAGCAGGATCTGAAGAAGATTGCAGACATAAGTGGTTTCTCCAGCACCGTGACTTTGCTAATTGTAAACATGTAGAGACAGAGCCACAATACAAAGAACATGACTGGTTTCATTTCTTTCTCTGTCTCTCTCTCCGCATCGTTTCAACATCCATTGCCTATGAAACTACCAAGGAGATTGTTAATTTATACCACAGTTCTGTGACTCCCATTAGATATCCAATTAGAGAGACAGGACCGTATTCAGGGATCCGTTTTCACGTGGAGTTGCGTGCGCATTGTTTTTCATAATAAACTAAGAATATTGTATAAGAGACATGCATTTACAACTGAATTAACACCTAATTCATTCTTTCCTCACAAGGAACTGTTGGATGCTGTTGATTATTTGAGATAGAATGTAATGGCATTGAGTCACACTATCGAACCAAAAAGTCAATACAGTCTAACAGGGAATTATTATCCCTAGTACGAATTGCCATAGTTTCAGACCGCATTTACGCAATCTACGTAAGGAAAAGATACGTAGATAACGTAAAAAATTTACTACGCATGCACAGTAGGAAAAAACGCTAAACACCGGACGTATATGTTATACGTCCGGTAGTCTGCATACGGCCCAATGTTTTGCTGGTGTGCGTGCTTATGTCTACTATTAGGTCTACATCTGTTGCCCTTATTATGCACTACTTCTCTCCACCCGTTCCCTCTCATGAAATAACCCTTCTGAATGCATATAGTCTTTCAGTATTTGGATCTCTGTAGTTGTGTGCGTATTTGTTGTGGGGATTTGCGCAGTTCCATGGAATACAGACAAAAGGTACAATATGAGACGTTTTCCAGTCTGGATCGTTCCTCATGTCACCACAAATGATTTCATAAGAGGCTTAGGGGTCCATTTACAAATAGAAATACAAATGATTTCCAGCTCTACATACTTGTCAGATTCTAGCATATGTATCTCTTGATTCTGTTAATGCGTACCCCTCCAGCAGTCCTAGTAGTCTTCAGAAGCAAAGGGTCTCCACTGAGGTTTGCAGCTTAAGCTTCAGGAAAGACCACTCAGGATCACATAGGTCCCATTAGTGTTCTGGGATGGCTGTCACTGTGACGGAATAGCAGAGAGTAGAAGACAAGCGCAGTGTGGAGTAATCAATGACATCCCAGATGCTAAGGGCTTTTTTAATTCAGAAATGAAGATAGAGAGAGAAAATCTATGGAGCTAGCAGCTGCTTGCTTCATAGTTTACCTCCATTAAGTTAATAAATGGGCCCATTAGTGGAGCTCTAGCTGCAGTTGGCGTCACCTATAGCCACTCAGAGCTCAGTATGATTCCATTTTTTAGGTCTTTTAAATTACAAGGTAGTAATACTTAATCATACATTTATTTTACAAGTGTTGCAAATCTTTTTATTGGTTAATGCTATATAATTTAATGAGACCAATGGATTATGTTGCAGCAGGTCTACATTATTTGCACATTAGATGACATATTAACAGAACACTAATAAATATTGCTAATATTCATCTAGAGGGAATATATATTTATATATATTTATTCTACTTTAGACATTTGAAATATCAACTTAATATTACCTTATCTACAGTAAGCTGCTGCAGCTGAATGATTATCAGAAAGACAAATGCTACTGCATTTTGCTGTGACGCCGAAAGGGATCTGGCCCATTTGAAAATATTCCTCTTGACAGGACAGCGTCTGCTATCTGTGTTTTGCTTTGTACATTTAAGATTTTCTTGTGTTGTCTCTGAAGGGAACAGCTGTGGGATACAAGATTTAACAATGCATTCCTCTGCAATATAAAACTAGAGATTTCCCACAGGAGCAACATGAGAAGACAGATGGCTCTAAAAATACAAATCCCACCAACCCTGATTAATGGGGAGCATGTTAAAATAGCAGTTGATGATCAAGAGGGAGGATTATATCTAGACAAGCAAAAGTACAACTCACAACAAAACTTAGTACTAATATACAGTATAAATGCAGAGGAATGATAAAGCCTAAACTCGGCACAGCTTTTCTGCAACAGGTGCATTCAACTTTGATACGATAGAAGGGTTATGCTATTTTTACTTTAAACAATACTATTATTTTATATGCTGGCACATGTTTCATCATTCCAACGGGTCCATTATCCAGTAACATTGTTTATTTATGTATATGTAATACACACCCTTACTTTAGAAGATCTAATTTAATGCAACCCTACTGCAAACTAATTTACATTCCCTTGTATTCCCTTACTGTTAATGAGGTATGTTAGTCCAATCCTTCCCTCCATCATAACTCTACATTCAGGTCGGAATAATATGTGTGCGCTTGATATGTTGTGTAATTGGGAATGACTTTAGACTGGTGCCTCTACTGTAGTTTAGGGTGTAAATGAGAAAGAAGATTATAGATGCCTGTAAAAGTGGAAATTACAGAAGGTCAATATATGTTTTATTGGGACTATTAATACCATACACGGGTGAGGTCAGGCAGTGTTTAAATAAAATTACAGGACTAGATTCACACTTAAGAATCTTATGTTTCTTAAGTATGGAGAATTAGGAAATGACCTGCTGCGCATACGTAGTAGGTCATTTACGCAATCTACCTAGCACTTAGATATGTAGATTGAGTACGAACGGTCTTTAAAGACCACAGGTATTAGGTCAGGAGGATGGAGGCGTGGAGTATTTAGATAGAAGTGGGTGGGGGGAGGGATGTAAATTAGGCATTCTCCGTGCGTAATTTTTTTCTTCAGATGGAAAAAAGACACAGAAAGATAAGGTAGGCTAGAGGTATGATAAGGTAGCCTATGGCACCTAAAATGGGGGGTGGGTTCGGGGGCTAGACAGGAGAGTTAGGTGCGGATCAGCCCACACTTAATTCTTTCTTATCTCTGAATATGGTCCACAGTATTTAATAAAAAAACAAATGTACTTCATATTGTATTGTTGGAGATGTTCCCCCACCTAAACCTTCCACGGAGAGGGTCTTACAAGGATCTTCGTTCTGTCAGGATACCTTACTATAAGACGGCCGGCCAGAGAAATCAGATTCAGACACCCGTAGCTGGGTCTTCCAATGAGTTCTGGTTTATTAGCTTACCATACAGATTTGTATAATGTGCTTGTCACGTACACCAGTTTAAGGAATTTAATTAGCAAAAGAAAACAATAAAATGCGTTTAACCACAAGCTCGTCAGTAACTGTCATCTTTGAGGCCAAGGCCTGTTATGAGGCTGTTTTTGCAAAGTTTCTCTAAATAAGCTTAGTCATAACATTAAAAATGTTTTGTTCACATAACTTTCTATTTGTTCTAAATGCACAAAATAACTGAATTTGTGGCTGTACTAATTCAGAGAACAAAATGGATACAGATATACAAAATGGAGTACTAGTTATTTTTTGGGGCTGATTCAGAGATGCGATTGCGAAAAGATCGCAAATATACGCAACTAAGTTCAGATCTTAGCAGGACACAGCCCACTGCATAAACAGTCACTCCCCTTGCAAACAGCGGTGGATCTTAAAGTTAGACCACCATTGACTAACCCTAACTCTGCGCTGTCATTTGAGATCTTAAGGGAAGTAGTTGCGGTTATTTGAGATCCTAAGTGTCTGCCTGCGCCCACTTTCCCTCATCTCCCTGCCTCCCCCCGCCCATTTCCATGCAAATCCTTCAGATCCTAAACTTCCGCATCACTTAAGATCTTAAGTGCTTGCGATCGATTCAAAGGTCCGCTCTCAGCGAATTTATGCTCCTAACCTCTACGTAGACGGCGGTGCACTATTACTACGCATGCGCAGTTATGCAAATTTTTTAAGATCTTAAATATACGCACCTAAGTAGCATAAAAATAGCATCTCTGAATCAGCCCCTTTATGTATAACTTCATTTCAACCCTTACAGTATTTAACTGCTTTATTGATAGAGATCTTCTTCAGTTTCCTTCTTTGTCTCTTTGAAGCACCCCCTCTTCATACCTCTCAAAACTCATCTCTAAAAACTGTCCCCAAACCTTAGCAGCATCTTGCCATGTATGTAATAACAATCTTTCACACTTACCTACTCTACAGTGCTCCAATCAGAAACTCCCACAGCCAGCCTATAAATCTTTTTGCGCTGTTTCTATTCATGATTATACTATTCACACTGGAACACCTTCAAAACTGTCCATTGTAAGTTTCACTTGCTGCTGTTTTTGGCTTTGTCCCTATCTACTTGATTAAGAGCTCATAATCAGGGCTGTCCTGACATTTGGGATAATTCAAATTTGAGAACAGCAGCACAACAATAGTAAAGCTGGCCACAATGGCTTGACTATGGTTGCAGAGGGAGGAAAATGTCAAATTTGCACACAGAATTGGATTTGAGGGCTGATATTTCCTAAGTCAGGGGTGGCCAAGCTCAGGCCTCGTGAGCTACCAACGGTTCATGTTTTCCATGTCTCCTCAGATAGTCAGAGGTGAGATAATCACTACCAACTGTAGATCTCTTTGAATTTATCAGTCAGTAATGAACACACCAACAAGGAGACCTGGAAGACATGGACCGTTGGTAGCTCACAAGGCCTGAGCGTGGCCACCCCTGTCCTAAGTGATCTGTAAACATGGAAACATAAAATTTGATCCCTATTATCCTACCTTTTATTCATTCATTTATTTATTTAAACCTATGATGACCTCCTACCTGTGAGAGACGGATAGCCACAGTATTCGGTTCATAGCATACAGGTGGCAAAAACCCACCAGTTTTAGACACTATGGGGCTGATTCAGAGATGCACTTACA
Source organism: Limnodynastes dumerilii (assembly GCA_011038615.1). NCBI lineage: Eukaryota > Metazoa > Chordata > Amphibia > Anura > Limnodynastidae > Limnodynastes > Limnodynastes dumerilii. Next base: position 608,114 of record WWET01000205.1, on the reverse strand, counting down.
CCTTTTTTTAGATGGAAGTGTACAGCTCGGCTAAACCATTTTTCAAAGTAAGGGGTGTTAATTAATTTTAAAAATTTTACATGCAGGGAAAATACATAACTTTTACACATAGAACTAAAATACAGCATAGTTTTATATTTATTCTATAAAATAGAGTTGAGCTAAGAAACTTAACCTCCTAATTTTATTTCTGGTTTTACAATTTAAAGCTGCCTCCCCTTGCAATTCAACATGATATTGCTCAGGTCTACACTTGCACCTAAAAAAAGGTGGAAGTGCAACTCTGAATCAGCCCCTATAAATGACTAATCTCTTCCATCACTAGAATGCTCCTGCTCATCGAGCAGCCCTTCTGCAGCACTTTCTCTGTGACAACTTTGAAGTGATTCCTCATGCTTCGTACTCCCCTGATCTTGCACCAAGCATTTTTTTAGCTTTTCCTAACGCTGAAAGACACTCTCGGTGGCCACACATTTTACAGTCATGCAGCCCCTGTGTCAGCAATTTTGCAGTGGTCTCAACATATCCCCTAAAAAGCATTAAAAATGTGGCCATGTGAAAAATGTGTGCAGCTAGAGGGAGACTGTGTTGAGAAGTGACGTAACTTTAGCTTACTTATGTATCTTTTTTTCAGGAAATAAATGAAACCGAGAGCTGTCCTAAGCTTGAGGACATATAAACTCCTCGGCTGTGGGCTGGCCCCCCTCCTCACAAGCTTAGTTCCTGGGGACTGCCAATTAGTGGCCAATAGCATTAGGGGTGGGCGTTTTGAAGGGTGGGTTAAAAAGTTGGATATATAAGTGTGCCTCCATTTTGTTCCAGATCTTTCCTGGATTGACTTTTCCCTCCCTCCTCATCCCTATGTTTAGGTTTTACTAACTTGTTTCTTGCTTTTCAGACGGGGCATGATTTTGGCAGTAGCAGTCGGGAACAGCAATTGCTAAGCGCATGGGGAATGGTGTTTTAAATTGGTAAGGATAGGTACACCCCTGGATTGCGATTTGAACCCAGGCCATGAGGCGGGGTTCTTTTCTGCCGCTTGAGGCGTGCACGGGGAAGGGGGTTAGTATCCGTATGTCCTTACCTGGGGGGCGCTTGAAAGGGGAGGCCTGTCTGGTTAAGTTGATGTTACCTTTGCTGCTGTTCCCTTCCTGCTGTTGTCGCCACCTATCACTAAAATTCATAGTCGTTTCTAATTCCAATTAATAAATTATGCCCCCTTTTATAATCCATCACATGTGTCCGTGTCTTTATTGGATTTTGTTCGGGGGAGGGACAGGCTATCAGCCGTGGGAAGTTTATAGGAATCCTTAGCACCTGAATGCACCTCATAGTTGCCTAAAATTGCACAGTCTCTAATAAAATTCTGTGTAAAATATATAACCCTCAAAACTAAGCACCTAAGCATTGGAATGAACTTTTTCAGTGTTTTGCTACATTAATCACCTACTTTTAAATCACCTCAAATATTGAGACCTACATCCATATCCCTATCATACTTTTATTTTTTGCACTAGTCCCAGGGCAGGGAACAGAAGTCCCGTATATGTATGTGCAGATGTTATGCTTGTAGCTGCAGCAAAATTTAGGAATTGGTTCAAGTATATTTAAATAAATTCTATAAGGAAAATCCCATGCATTCAATTTACTACAACAGTCCTTCCCTGAGATAATGGGCAGGGCGCTGTGTTTAGTACAGTAGCTATCAACACATGGTAGACAGTGCTCTATATAAGGTATTTTAGGGCCACATAGTAAGTAGTAGGGGAAATCCTGACGCATTTGGCTTTAATCCATGGTTATAGAAGCACACACACTAACCAAAATAAAATATTATTGCTTCATTATGTGCTTAGAAGGCTATGTTGAAATTGGGATTGCAATTGCTCATTGTTAACAATCGTCCCATGTGTTCCACATAAACCATGTGTCATGGGATTTTCTTTCTCTCTTTGTTCATCAGATGTTCTTAATTTCAGTCAATAAGTATCTTGATTGCTCAAATGCAGATGCACCCTTGAGAATTTAATGTGATTTTCCTACTACATTTTTTATCCATGTTTTATTGTACATATTTTTATTGATCTAATATTTTTCACAACAGAAATAAACTGATATTCATTAAATGATCTATTAATTGATTTTTTTTCATTGTGTGTAACTGAATTGATTAGCTTTGTAAGCAGATTCAACAGACTGAAGGCATTTCTAAACTATTATTGTTTATTGGACCAGATTCACACTAAGGGCCAGAATTACTAAACTGCGGGTTTGGAGAAGTGGAGATGTTGCCCATGGCAACCAATCAGATTCTAGCTGACATTCTCTAGTGTGTAATAGAAAAGTAGAGCTAGATTCTGATTGGTTGCCATGAGCAACATCTCCACTTTTCCAAACCCACTGGAAATCTGTCCCTAAGTGTGAGATCCATAGGTGCCGATACGCATTTTTCCGCATCTACTTGTCCGCCCCACCCCCCGTTCTTAGTTTCCTAATGGCAGTGAAGCTACGTTCTTAAAGACTACGTACATTGTGTATTTAGTATGACTACACATACACAGTAGTCATTTTAATAAATATACACACCTAAGAAGCAGCAGCAGCTTCTTAGGTGTAAATCGTTATTATGATTATTTATAATAACGTTAAGGTGCAACAAAAGGTCCATAGCGCCATACAGGTAATGTACAGGCATAAACATAACATGAATATTGAGTAAACATAAATAGAAACACAGCATACGGTGGTACAATTGATGGCACAAAGTTGACAAGTGAAAAATACAAAACAATTTAAGAATCAATGAATAGGGGGTAGAGATAAGACTAGAGGAGGTGGGAAAATAAGATGACAAGAGGGGGAGACTAACAAGAAACATGTGGGGAAAGGGAAATGGAGCAAAAGAACTGGAATGAGGAAAAGGGGACAGGGGAGGGACAATGGATTGGCATAGTAGGAGTAGTAAAGGTAGGGAGGTGGGGGTTTCAAGGGGACTATTTATTCTTTTACATTTTAGGTTTTGAGATATATATAT
>WWET01000205.1:593587-604917 GCA_011038615.1 Limnodynastes dumerilii | reverse complement strand
TTAAAATAAAACATGCAAAGCCAACACTCCATTCAAATATCAATCTCAATGATTATTTATTATTGTACAGCACAAAAACAGGTGAAATTACACAAATCAAAAATATCATATATAAAAAGAGGTCCAAAAGTGATTGCATAGCAAATAATATGGAGACCTGCTGAGATCACTGTAAGTCTCCACAAAAATCTGTGATCAACAAATTACTGATGGGTTACTATTCGCTGTTTAATATGTCACATCCGGAAATGTAGAGCAAATAAAGTCCAATTATTTTTCCATAGGGTACATATTCAACAAACTTTCTTCTAATCTTGGTAATGGACATCATAGTGCACAAAAACATTCAATTATTCCCTATCCACAAGCTGGATGCATGGTCACTTTGGCAAATATCAAAAGTAAAGCAAGTCCAAATATGGGGCTCTATTTACTATCTAAATTTTCTTGTGATAATGGGTGTTTTAACACTAAAACTCTCATTATCACCTGAAAATTAACATTTTAAAATTTACTAAAGTGCATTCGCCATGGAAATCTACTGTTTCCATGGCGATGCACAAACACTTCATAAGGCTTCAGCGGCCCGTTGATCTTAACGGGTACCGAAGCAGTATTACAATGTACTATCCCTCGGTGCCGAAATGCCAAAACTTTTCTCGCAAGAGGAACTCAATGATTTGGTGAGAGACCTAAATCTACCTAAGCAATCTGCTGAATTACTTGGTTCTAGACTTAAAAGCATCTTTTGCATGGTACAGACATCGGGAAAAAGACTATCTGTCTTACTTTTTTCATGAGGGCAATTTGGTGTTTTGCTCTGATTTAGAGGGGTTGATGGCTCAGTTCCACATTCAGTATGATTCTTCTGAATGGAGGCTTTTCATTGACTCTTCCAAAAGAAGCTTAAAAGCAGTTTTACTTCACAATGGTGGCCGTTATGCATCCATTCCTGTTGCTCATTCGGTGTACTTGAAGGAGACTTATGAGAACTTGGAGTTGGTACTCAAGAAAGTGGGTTATCAAAACCAAAACTGGTTGGTATGTGGGGATTTAAAAGTATTGTGTATGCTGCAGGGACAACAGGTTAGGTACGCAAAATACCCTTGTTTTCTATGTTTATGGGACAGTAGAGACCGACAAAATCACTGGAAGCAAAAAAATTGCCCACCAAGAAGTCTAGTTGTTGGTGAAAAGAATGTTCTCAGAGATACATTGGTACCCCCTGAGAAGGTTTTATTACCACCACTCCATATAAAATTAGGATTAATGAAGCAATTTGTTAAGGCACTTCCTAAAGATAGCGAATGCTTCAAGTACTTGTGATCCAAGTTTCCAGGTTTAACGGAGGCAAAACTGAAAGAGGGGGTTTTTGTTGGCCCGGATATTAGAAAACTCATATCCGACAAAGACTTCATCAGTTCAATGACTCCAACTCAAAAAGAAGCGGGGGTTGCCTTTACTGTGGTCATAAAAAACTTTTTGGGAAACCAATAGGACCCAAATTACAAGGAAATGGTGGAAACACTGTTGAAAGCGTTCCACAAGCTTGGTTGCTCCATGAGCTTAAAAGTCAATTTTCTCAACTCACACCTTGACTATTTTCCTTGAAAATTTGGGAGCAGTGAGTGAAGAGCAGGGAGAACGTTTCCATCAAGATATAAAATAAATGGAAAGAAGGTATCAAGGGAAATAGAGTGTTACGATGATGGCTGACTACTGCTGGATGTTGTACAGGGATCATCCGGAAGCCACCTACAAGAGGAAAAGCTCAAAAAGAAGTTTAGAGTTTAAAAAAAGACGATTTCACAAGCAATCTACTTGAGTGTGTTGTTGTTGTCGTCACCTGTGCAAATGAGTTAATATTTTTCATGTAAATAAAATATTTGCGTTAAGAGATTTTTTTAAACGATGACCACCAGTTTGTACGAAAACCTGACGTCCCAGGACAAAACGGCTGTCATTTTTGGATTCAGCGCACCAAAAAACGTAAGAATCAGTCAACTAAACCAAAACAGCTGTCCAAAAATTTTTTTTTGCAGACCTGTGTTATTGGACTTTATTTGCTCTACATTTCCGGATGTGACATATTAACCAGCAATAAGTAGCCCATCAGTACCTTTGTTGATCACAGATTTTTGTGGAGACTTACAGTGATCTCAGCAGCTATCCACGTTATTTGCTATGCAATAACTTTTGGGGCTCTTTTATATATGATATTTTTTGATTGGTGTCATTTCACCTATTGTTGTGCTGTGCAATAATAAATAATCATTGAGAAGTGCTGGCTTTGTGTGTTTTACACAAACTTTCTATATATTTTATGACTTGCTATGCACTCAGACTATTTTGTTGTAGTCTTGCACTGTAATAATATTTACTAAAAGTGATTGTAAACATTGGTTTTAGATATAAGGTTCTAATCAATATTCTTAAATACACTGACATTACTGGTTAAAGTATCGTTATTTTAAGCCCACTAAGAAGTGACTATAAAATATGTTTCTGCTCCATACGTATTTTCTCTATGTTTTTCTCTGAAACCAGAATATAACATGGATTGTGGCTGAGACATTTTGAGCCTATTCCTCTGAGAAGAATGATTGTCTCTCCAGCTTTGGAGATGGATATTGGGGGGCCAACCAGTGGGGTCTTTGCATTCCTTAATTTCCACGAGACAACTGTACAGATGCAATGTTTGTGCTGTCTGGAACATACCATGATAGTTATTTTCTCACATTAGTCAAGGGTTTCATGAGGCTTGATGAAGTTTCTAAAAGAATGCAAAAAATGTGTCTATGAAATTTCAAGTCTGTTGTGAAGGCCCACCTGTTTGGGCTTTGCAAAGCTTGTGCCATGTCCTCAGCACAATACACTAAGATATTCATGGTTTATTCAAAGTGGATAGTAAATACTTTGAAAGCAATGGCCAATAGGATACTTTTTTTTCTGTGTCCATTAACAGTATAAACAGTTTTTATAATATGAGCATTTTTTTTTTATATAAAATGCAATATAAGTACTTACCTGTGGATTTTTATATTTGTATTTTAGTTTTTTTAAGATACAGTAATTTTTCACTGAGTGGGTTATGTGCACTCTGCTTTTCTCTCTCCATTGCCTATACTGTAGCATATGTGTATTATAGTCCCATTTAGTGTAGCTTGAAGTGTAATATTCATCTTATCTGCATTGGTTGACAGTGCATTGCATAGGTAGATACCATCTCTTTGAAACCATCACATCGCATTTCCATCTCTGGTGTTTAGGATAGCACGGATGGGTGAAAACCATATGAATTATTTTCACCCATGAGGAATATGCATGTTGAATTATAGGACACACCAATAACCATCTCTAATTAATTATTATGGTACTGAGCAGTTTATTGAAGGCTGATTTGCTGGCTATGAGGTATGTCATAAGGCTGTATGATTTTATGGTAAAGACCAGAAGCAATAAAACAATTACATTAATTCATCAATGATAGAACACTAATGTACCATACAGACTTGACACTGTCCCAACAGCTGAAAGTCAATACGCACAATGTGAATGAAAACCCTCTAGAACACAATCCCCTACAGTTGAGAGGCTCAACACAACAATTGCTAGACCATGTCACTGCTGGATTCCCACACTTTCTATGCTCTGAAATACTCACTGTCATTGATGTGATACTTATTGCATATTATTCACATTCCATTTTTGCAAGCATTTCCTGACAGTTTCTTAAAGATGATACTACAGCTTATTAATGGAATAAATATACATTTCTGAAGTTACTACACTATAGTTACACCAGATAATGGATGATAAAGCAACATGAATACAGTATATGTGTATAGATAGAGCGCAAAAACCAAGAACTGTGATTCCAAGTACAAAGGTATAGAAATAAGCAGGAAAAAAACGTAAATTAGGATCCAGTCCTGTTTAGCATATCTGTTGCTGGTACACTTACTCTGTGCAAGACACATGCTGATGTGATGCAGAGCCAAAGTTCAATTTTTGAAGTACAGGCAGACAAAAGCAAATTTTTGTCTGTCTCTATTTTGAAAATATTACTAATTATAAACTTTACTAATGAATCAGTAAGTATGCTGAATTTATTTTTCGTCATTCTTGCCCATTCACTTATTCGTAAACCACCGCCGCACTGGATTGGACAGGTGAGTATTACAGGGAAATCTATGGGGAGTCTTTGGGTTAGGCTGTGGGGAAGGGAGTCTTAGGGAGAGGCTGCAGAGAAAGGAGTCTTAGGGTCAGGCTGCAGGGAAGGGAGTCTTAGGATCAGGCTGCGGGGAAGGGAGTCTTAGGATCAGGCTGTGGGGAAGGGAGTCTTAGGGTCAGGTTGCAGGTAAGGGAGTCTTAGGGTCAGGCTGCAGGGCAACACACACACACACACAGACTAAGGATAATTTATTCAGCAGCCAATTAACCAACCAACATGTTTTTGGAGTGTGGGAGGAAACTTGGGCACCCAGAGGAAAACCACACAGACACAGGGAGAACATACAAACTTCACACAGATAAATCTGAGTTTGGGAATCAAACTGTAGACAAAAGTACTACTCATTGAGCCACCGTGCTGCCCCATGTGTGCTTGTAAATTGGTCAGGTCAGCTGATTTTTTAACAGGTTAATAATTTTGCCCAACCAGGATTGGTCATTATGGGCCTGATCCAGAGCTACGGGCGCCGTCGCTAGTACGGCGGCCGTAAGCGTAATGCGCATGCGCCGGGCAACATCTGCCCGGCGTCACTATGGAAACGCCCGATCGTAGATAGTAGCGCCGTAGAAACGCCGTAGAAACGCTGGAGGGGGCGTCCCCCAGCGTCCCTACGCTGAAGTTAGTGTAGGGGGGCGGGGGGAGGGTAATGAGGCTGGGAGGGCGGCGTTAACGTACTAACGCCGCCGTCCCAGCGTATCAACTCTCCCTTACACCGGCTGAAGTTAGGGTAGCCTTCAGCCGGCGTAAGGGAGAGTTAATACGCTCCTACAAGGGGGAGTGTCGGGCCAGAGCAGCGATGTTACGCTGAGCGCTACAGCGCTCAGTGTAACATCGTAGCTCTGGATCAGGCCCTATGAGCGGTTGTGTGACCGTACATACATAGTTTGGATTGGTCACAAATTGGAGAAGTGTTCACCCAGCTTGAGCGTTACATTGGAGTCTTTGGAAAACAAATATCACCCAACTTTTGTTTCTTTACTACTGTAAAGTCTTGAACATGGATGATGAGCAACAGCTCAAATTGAGGCAGATTTTTGTGTTTGCTTAAAATGTAGTTGATTCCTAACAGTCAAGTCTGAAATGATTGTCAGCCACTTCCACCCATGTGAGATAGACTGCTTTGTGAGGCAATATTACTCAGTAAATAATGTTTCTCTTCTGCACTTGTGTAGATATACCACTTGGCCCTAACCTTAAAAGATATCCTCAATATGATCTGCATGACATGACGTGCAATTTGTACACACTGAAGATATGACTGAATTATTTAACCACATTAAGAAAGAGGCAGAAAATTGCAATTTCAAGAAACAAAATAAAATATTTTTTATCCCTTTCATTTTTCTATTCAAAAATGCAAAACCACAAAGTGCTGGAAGGCTGTATCTGTGCTCTTTTCCAGTGTTGTTTGATTTAATGAAAGTTTCCATGGAGCTATTCTGTTAATAATTACTTTTAATATGCTTCTAATTATAACACAACTGGGTTTCTGGGTCTGTTTGAACAATGCATTTTCCTCTTGTAGAATCTAGTGCTGAACAGTTTACATTCCATGAAGCAGATACAGACACAGACAGAGTCTCATCCGGATAGTGATTTCAGAACTGTACAATCACAACCGTTTCATGAGACTGCGCATGTTTGTTTCAGCTATTGCTGGCATATAAAGTAAATTTATGTGGGGAATAACCTGCAATATTCAAGTACATTAATAGAATGAATAATCATTTAAATAAAAATACCATTATGCATCTAGGTGTGGGTCTGTGGTCAGAGCTGTTTTATACACTATTCAATAATAAGAAAATAGGCTCATCTACTAGTAAGTTGCCAAAAACGTCAGTAATTAACCTATTCGAGTCTACTACATGCAAAACGGGATATATATATCCATTATACATCAATCATCCTGGGCACCTGTCACCTTTTTCCATATAACATATAACTCATTTATACAATATATAACTGCATAGAGAAGATTTTGGGGCAGATCCTAACCTACGCACGCGAGCGATTTTACGCAAACCACTGACGTAAAATCGTCCATTAGTATTTACTGCGCATACGCGCGGCAGATGTTACGCCACGTAACTCTGAACGTACAAACCAGTCTAGTATCGACAGCGTAACTACGAACAAAGGGGCGTGACATCCATACGACACCCGTCATTACGCTTCAGAGGCGGGGTGAGGCATTTAAATAGTGTAGTATGGGTGTGCTCAGGCACTTACGTATATGAAGCCTTTACGTACGTCAGTAGTTACACTTTGAAAAGTTAAGGTAGGGTTTGGCAAATGTAAAATAGTCAAAGTGCGTACAAGCAAGGGGAGTGTCTAGAGGAGTGCATAGAAAATACGCTACGCGATGATACGTAACAAGCACTTAGGTCTGGATCTAGCCCTTTATGAGTTTTAATTGTTGTAAGTCCTTCCACCACCTGGAATGGATGATGTCGAACTGAGTTACAGCTTAGGGTATGTTTCCAACAGACTACATTATAGACACTACTGTCCTGTGCATGTGACTGTGACTGTTAAAGTATTTTTGTGTATAACTTTATTGTATATGAACGATGTCTGTCTAAACATTGAGTGATCTAGATGGAAATGCTGTATATATTTGCATCATGGTCACTAAATGTTTAGCTATAGTTCATATATAATAATAGTCGTCACTTTAAAATACAAAATGGTTTGCTTATAGGAACATTTATCAATTCAGTGCTGCAAAGAGAGGACCAATGTCATTGTCTTTTAATTGGTTAATATTATAAATCACTGGTGAGAATCAATAAAGATATTTTTTTTGTGCAAATAGGAATTAAAAGGAATTAGAAAAATGGAAAAGGCATTAAAGGATAGCATTGAATTACAAAAAAAACTTCTACTTTTTGTTAGACAGCAATGCTGTTTACTGAGTGAGTCAGGGAAAACATTATTTATTTGCATTTTTTTATTTATTATTATTATTATTACTATTATTATTTCTGCAATAAGATTCTTCATAGAGCAAGGTTAATGCCATATTTTAAGAAAAGTTTACCATTGTGTTGTGTGTCTCTTATATCAACTAATATTAATAAATTAAGTATAACTTTAAAAGTAGGTGGATTCTGGTAATTCCTCGCTTGGCTATAATGAAGTTATCAATGAATACATTGTAAGACAGTGCCTCGTGCCTGCTCAAGACGATTGGAACATTCTGTTCAAGTCTCCTCCCTGGAAAACACACAGTAATGAAGATGAAGGGGATTAGGGAAGGGAAACAGATATATGATGAACCAGTATCCTGATGAAATAACCACTGATTGTGCTTGCTTATATTTCAGTGGCCCAGAACCAGAATGTAAAATGCCTGTGTAAGTGAAGCTTGCCAAACACTGTACACTGTATGTGCCAAAGGCCTGCCAAACAAGTTCAGTTTGTTGGTTGTGGCCCCCAGCAAGTGAACATGTTGCAATATTAAGCATTCTGAATAACATAACATATCTCGAAATAAAAAGCTTCCTCTGATAAATGTCACTGGCACAAAATTAGTCATTGACATTTTTAGAAATATCCAGTTATATATCTGACAAATTTTGGACTTGCCATGCAGCAGTCTGTGACCTGGTCATTGCTTTTCTAATTTCATCTCTTGCTGTCTAGACTGTTGCAATTACAATGTTACCTACTCAACAACTGCGGCTGTGCTTATATAAATTAAGAGATACCATTTTGGCCTTCACAACCTTTTTCTCAGTTAAATAATGGATACATTTAGAGCTTGAATTCCCTTAACAGTTGGATGCAAATATACTTAGCAGAAAGCTTTACATAATAAATATGGTGTAGAAAACTGAATTGATTCTGTGGCAATAAGAAATATAGGTAGCTCACAAATCGGACATTTCTATAACACTTTATCTCCACGTCACTTTTTTACCTCTGACTGCTCTACTTTAGAGAATCTGTGCTCCTTCCGGCCTTTCCCCGCTGGGCTTATCTCAACCCTGTATCGCTTACTTCTTCGTTGTAATCACCCTCTGAAGGACATTTGCAAGCTCAGATGGGAGCAGGATAGGGGAGAGATTCTTGAGGAAGAGGATTGGATCTCTATTAGAGTATTTTTTACCCAAAATCATCCCCTGCATGTTGGCATCTATGCGGTGAGGAGGGCACTCTGTCTCACATCTGGCGGTACTGCCTGAAGGTTATATTACTTTGGCAGGAAATACATTGCTTTATTGCAGTGGTGACGGGCATTTCTATGCCATAGTCACCTACATTTTCTTTACACTCTCGCTGTATACCTGATATTCCTATAAGCACACACATTTTAATTAATCACCTATTGAATGCCACAAAATGTCAAATAGCTGCACACTGGAAAAACACAACCACACACACACACACACAGACACACACATCCCGACTATTATCAAAGAAATTTGGCCCATATTTAAATTGGAATATATCTTCAGTATAATTCACAACACTTCCAACTATTTTTTGGTGTATGGCCACCATGCATAGCACATCATCAGACCACACCTTTGCTATTTGACTGACTGTCAGATTCCCCCTAAAGCAGTTTCAGGATTGTTGTGACTCCTTAACTCCATTCCTCCCCTTTCCTCTTGGCTTTCCCTCTCCATCTTCCCTTTCCTTTGTGACACGATATCTAATAACAATCTGGTCGTATTAAGGGATTTTCATTATGGTCATTAACTGTTTACTGAAGCATAAAATACTATTTCAATATTTGTGATGTTGCTGTGACTATGTTAATCCCTTTAAAAGGAGTATAAAAGACAGATTGGGCCACACACCACAGTATCCATTACACATTAGGGATGTGTCTAGAAATGTGTAAATATTGGTTTTATTTATTGAGTTTTGATTGGTTAGCCTTCATTGTCAATCCCCGCTAAGAAAATCTGTTTTCTGAAATTGGGACATTTTGAATAAAGCAGATTTTCTATTTTTTTTGTTTATGAATGGGTGAGTATGCTGTTTGGCATGCTTCACCCGTTCACTTTCGCACTCTCCAATATCCCTCCGCCGCTGCTATCGCCGGTCCAGGAACAGGTGAGTAAACTATCTGTGCGGGGTAGGGAGGGTTACGGTCAGGCTGCAGGGGAGAGAGGGTTAGGGTCAGGCTGCCAGGAAGGAAGGGTTAGGGTAGTGAGAGGGGAGGGTTAGGGTAAGAACTAGGGAATGGAGTAAGGGACTATTTTTTTTACAACTTTTTGGACCACAGAGCTTTTGGTGCTCCGTGGATCGATTGCTATGCCTCATCGAGGCATAGCAATCAAAATCAGAAAACGGCCAATTCGAAAATCGGACGTTTGTACCAGAGCCCCACACCCATTAGCCTTATAGGGTGATTTGTTAGTCAGATGACCTAGGTTATAAATTGATACTCCTTGCTGTACCTTCCTTCTCTTTTGCTCCCTTCCTCTTAAACTTATAGGATGTATTTTATGGGGCATAGGTGGGCGGTAGAGGTGGTGTGTCACCATTTACTTGGCACAAGTAAAAATATCAGTTTATACCTTCTAGTGAACGCCATGTTCCCCTGACTTGTGTTGGGGTCCTGTTCTGCCTCCTCCACATGATGAAGTGTGCAAATGAAAAGGTGGAGCTGGGTGATTTAGGGGGGGGGCGCCTAGTCAATGAAGAATTGTAGTCGCTTTAAGTGTCCTGAGGTGACACTCACCTTTTATTTGCCACCTATCTCAACCCTAAATTTTATAGTCCTATCCAAAAAATCAAATTCTAATTAATAAACCTATGTCCCCTTTTAAAAGCCATTTGAGTTGTCCGAGTCGTTATTTGTGTTGGGTGCAGTGTTGCAGGGTCATCAATAATTGGTCATTTAAAAATAAATAAATACAGGTAATGTATGATTATTGGAAGGCACCACACATTCTACGGTGTCATACAGTCATTTACAGACATGCCATATATGGGATAATTACTATAAAGACATGTGACAAAGACTAATAATGGCATTGATATCACCACCTTCACTAGTGTGTTGTAATATGACCAGTTTAAGACAATACCAGCACTGTTTTATACTTTGCCATTACATTATAGTCCAACAATAATTGAATGAAACTGATGGCACTATAGAAGCTACGGTAAGTGTGAAAGTAAACAGGTTGAGATGTATTGTTATGTTTCAAAGGATTTTCCCATTATGTTTTATGCATCCAGAACGCTACCTTAAATTGTCTGCATGTAAGTCTAAACTATGCTCGCAAGAAACAAAAAAGAGAGGTCCGGCGCTCCAAACAAACATTATATAACACTATGTGTCATTACAAACTTAAAAAGGAGGTTTAGTTTACAATATAGCTATATTGGGTTAAGCTCACCTGCCCAGCGTCAAGGCACCTCCTGTATGTGAGTCCCTATTTATCTGCTATATGTGTACTCAGGAGGTCTGTATTAAGACACTCCTGCCATTTGAATAGTGTGCAGCGGCCATTTTGGGGAGGGGTCAGGCTCCCAAAGAAAAACTAGTAACAGTAACAACAAAACACAGGCTGCGCTTCTAATTCAATATATGAAATGTGTGCACTATGCACGCCCATTTTATGGAAGTTCCGTACGCTTAGGACTTCCATAATCGTGGTACCGCAAATACACATTATGAATGGACCAGGTGACTTACGCATCCAGCATGTGTAAGTCATCTGACCTTCTTAGCTAAGGATTCATCCTATAGTTTTGAACTGAATTATTATACCTGTACATAGATTTGTATCCTTTGCACAGAATTTGAGCACGATAACACTTAATTAAGGATTGATACTCCTGCATTCATACATAAAAATAAATGGTATGTAAATAGTATGGTTTCATTTTGTCTTAAACTAACACTCGTATTCCATCTTCCAGATAATGTTCTGGGCATCGTCCTAGGGTGTGTGCTTGGGTTCCTCACACTCCTAATACTCCTAATTTTGATTGTTTTCCATGAGAAAAAGCACAGCAGGTACGTGACTATAACTCTTTAGTGTTCAAGATACATTTCATGTCCACATAGTGAAAATACAAAATCTGGTTTTGTGAGTTTGAAATGCACTGTGCGCAATGCAGGAAT
>WWET01000205.1:570767-588168 GCA_011038615.1 Limnodynastes dumerilii | reverse complement strand
CATCTAGCACCAACAAGTGCAGAATAGCAACCAAACTGTGCATGTGTGGACAAGCAGCTATTCTGCACATGCTCAGAACAGCTATCTGCTCTGTCCCATATTTGTGTTAGGGACCTTGATCCAGCTGCAGCTCTTTACTGCCTAGCAGAGCTGACAGCGCTACGCTAGTAGCTGCTGCTAAGTTGTCTATAAACAGCACTTAGCGCTATAAGTGCTGAGCACTGTGTTTAAACAACTGCAATGGACTGTTTTGCACTGTCTTCCCCCTTTTCGATGCCCATGAGGTCGTGCTATGGCATTTTTGTACCTTTAATCAGGGTTGCCAACTTTTAATAGCTTCCCTCAGGGAGATCCCGGAGTGAAGTCATAGATACCTGCAGGGAGCTTGGATTAATGATGTGATTTATGCAAATTGCATCATCAATTTCTAGATAGAAACACAATATAAGGCTATGAGCAACATTAGCTGCTTTTCCTTTCCCTTTAACTTGCTAGCTAATAACTTTTGTTCCTAGTTCTTAAATAACACATATGCTTCACAGGATTAGTCTAATCATAGTTTTACCCAATATTTCAAAAGAAGCTGTACATTTTATTGGAAACGTCAATGGTATACAACAGAAGCCAAAACAAGCTCATATATACAGCAGATCTCTATTTCTGTGTGAAGCTAGAGACTGTTAGTGTGGAGCAAATGTGTTATTTTATAATAATGTGGGAAATTCTGGCTGCTATATAGTTTCTGCTTTGTATGGAAAAGGTTTGGCAGCTTCTTTGATCTTCTCTTAGTATGGCATATACCCAAATATCCAAGAAACCGTCAAGATAAGCACTAGCTCCTTTAAATAGAATTTGCAACCCATATACAATTAGGGATACAATTAATCACACATACTTATACAGGGGTTCTGCTAGGACCATAATCTAAATAACTGCACATTGTAATATAACGCTTATTGGGTACCATAACTATCATGTCTGTTACCAAAATCTAAATATATAAATATATATAGAATGCATTCAAGACAAACATAAAATCAATCCCTTCATCGCAAGTCACACAAAAAGTAATAGCACCTAAATCCACGTACACATACATTCATCAATACACTTCATACTCTTTTCCCTTAGCAAACAATACAAAAAAAATACTGTAATACTGTTAATACTGTAAATATGTCCAGCTTGTTAAAAAAATAAAGTAAAAAATGCAAAAAAAATTCAAAACATTCAGGGGGTTCTCTTTGATTTTTCTAATACCAATACTAGGCTTTACCAGCAGAAACCATAGAGAAGGGTACCCGCAGCGTGGAATAACACCACCATGAGTCTTTACATACACAGGCAAGTTGGCAGCAGGGCCGGTTCTCCTAGGTGGGTCGAAATACCTCTGCGGATCTTCCTCTGGGGTACACAAGGGCTCCTTGGCACTAAGGCTCTTCCTGCCACCCATGGGCAGTGGGTAGCAGGGTTATAATAGTAAAATTTTAATGAATAATGTTCTCTTTGCAGAGACAAATGTCAGCATGCTGCCAGGGCATAGGGGCATTTCTAAAAGAAAAAAAATTCTACCATGCTGGCAAAAATGCCAAGGAACACTTACACACTGGAATTTTAAATGCCTTTATTTAAATAAATAATCCGCCTGTATCCACATTTGTCTGCTCTGCGCCAGTGGAACAGAGATTTCCACAATATTTAAATGAGAAAAGGGGTGTAGTTCTCATTTAAATAGGTGCAGTAGCAGTGTGTGGGGCCTGCGCTTCCGTGAAAAAGCTTACACCATTGCAGGGATTGTATAAGTAATAGGTACAGGTCATTTCAATGGAAAAATTACCATTTTGTGTTTAAAAAACAGTGATCCACATAATAAAAATTTTTTAATATTTTTTTAAAATAATATATGACAATGAAAGACCCCATCTATGCTCTGGTATTGATGGAACTGTAATTTTAAAAGCATTTAAATGAATTTTTTAATTCTACAAAAGCCAACATAAAAAAAAAATTAGTTCAATGCAAAGGCAACTGGCAGAGGCTGTGCTTGTAGTCATATACATGTATGTATATATATATATATATATATATATATATATATACATACATATACATGGTTCATTTCTTTAGGTGTTGTGACTTGGGAAGCCTGGTATCAAGGGGACAACCTGCAGTGTCAAGTCAATACATAAACCACATCCATAGGCAGAACAGAAGGTATGAATGTAAAGCAACTAATAGTGATACATTAAATGAGTGTGGTTCTCTGGCACAATAACTCTGACTCTACTAACTCTGACTCATCCCCTCTGTGTATATAATTACAACATCATCAACTCCAACACGATGATTAATAAAATGCCGCATTCTGGCAAAATATCAAACTATAAATGTGCTCCTTCCTGAGCCCTGGTGACACGGACATCGTTACATGATAATCTTATACTTATCCTATCGTCTTCCGTACTATATTCCCTTGCCAAGTTTAAGCTTAAATATGATAGGTGAGGACCCTCAACCTCTGCCGTAATGATGTGCTATTTTTAGAATATCAAAGCGTAGAACTACTTCTTTTTCTAACAAATGTTCCCAGTTAACGCTGCCATTCATTGATAAAGTTAAAAGCTTAGCCAGTTAATATCTCCTACCTAGGCATTAAAGGGCATTTGCATTAAGGTCTCACAGCATGTGAGGTATGGAATCCAAAACACGTATAAAAAGAGGTAATTGATATTCTGTTGCTGCGTTGAACACTTGTATTTTCAACTCCTGTGGTTTACACAATGTGACCTCCAGCTACCAAATGGATAGTAACAGAATAATTAGAAGCACTTGCAACTAATTATAGGGTGGTATACAACAAAGAGAATTTCAAAAGGCACAATAAACTACCAGGTGCAATTCTTACCTCGTAAATATCAACTTTACTAGGATTCTGTATATGTAATGATGAATTACCAGATTAATGCACCAAGTTCATGTTTTTTTCACCTACAGTATGTAATCCCATGTAATAAGACTATATTATATAGAGTATATAGAAGACCTAATAGTTACACTATTTTTGGCAAGTTAGTATATCATCATATATCTAGAACTGGCTACTGGGGAACCATGAAGTCACAGCTAGAGCTCTGGCTGATACATTTATACATTAAGGGCCGGATCCTAAACACACACAGCCGTAATTTGCCGAAAGATAGCTACTGCGCATGCGTAGTAACTATTGTACGTAATCTATGTATTATTTCGGTACGTAGATTGCGTATATGCGGTCTTTCGGCAAATTACGGCTGTGTGTGTAAGGTGGCCGTAGTCGAGGATCCGGTCCTTAATGTATATAACAATACACATATACAAATACATATATGAATGTAGAATAGCGTATTTCATATTTTTTGAAGAACATTTCAAGGAAAATAAACAAGCAAGACAGGTGTAAGGAAGAATTAATATAAAATATACTTTCCAATTTTTGCAGGAAAAAGGAGATCAATGTTCCTCCGGTGACTTATCAACCATCTAGTGACCCATAGGAGAAAGAAAATGAAGGAAGAGACACTGCCTTAATGCCACATTTACCTGCAGACAGTTTCTACGGTCTCAACTTAACAAACTTTGTGTCACTGTGCCAATCTTACAATGTTTCATGGCAACCCTCCTATGAAATACACCCGATTAATATTTTGAATACACAGGTGCCAGCTGGGATTCATCCAGTACATGTTTGAAAATGAAAATCTGATGCAGATGCTGCATTAAATATACATTACCCCAAAGTGTTCCTTCTGGTACTGGAAATCAAAATGACCAAATTTGGATGATCACATATTTTAGGGGGAAAAAAACATTCCTTTCATAATTAACCAGTTTTATTCTCAAACTTTAAAGCGATCATTTTAAACACGTTGGGTCTGATTCACACTTAACAACGCGTTAGGTTCTTAAATATACGCAACTAGTAGCAAGGCAACTCCCTCGGCACGCCCCCGGTTTTCAGGTTCTTAAGAGACTTACGAGTGTCATAGGGCTCCCTTAACTGTAGGTTCGCATTTGTGTGTGTAGAGCGTCTTAATTACGAACGTGACTGCATAACTGCGCCTCCTTTTGGTAATTTAAATGCCTCCCTCCACCCAATCTTCGTATCTGGCAAGTTAATTATTCACGGAACGCCCCTTTCTGCGTAAGTTACAATGAACCTTCAGACATTAGGGTTCGTAGTGTTGAATCACGGCATTTGCATTCCTAAGTCCAACGTGAATTCCATATAAAACTTACATCCCTTCCTAAATATACAGTCTAAAACCACACAGATTCTTAACGGTGAATCAGGCCCATTATCCAGAATGACTGCATCTTAAGACACAAATGCGTGTATATGCTATTAGCAAAGTTACTGTGTAATCGATGCATTGGGCCTGATCCAGACCTTGTTAAGTGCTTGAACTTAGTTACACCTGGGCTAAACCATGTTGATTGCAGGGAAGTCATATTTCATCTGCTGCAAAGAGTATTAGAGTTGAGAGGTGATGTTTCCTATCCCAAGTCTAAATAGCAGTGTGATAGTGAAGCTGGTCAGTATCTGTGTGCAGTAAGCAATTTAAAGATATATCCCTGCATGCAAAGAATACAATTAACTTGACTTGACCCTGAATTCAACATGGTTTAGCCCAGGTGTAACTAAGTTAATGCACTTAACAAGGTCTGGATCCAGCCCATTGTATCTATCTATGGCACATCCTTAGCAGAAGGAAGTTATCTGTATATTAGAGTGCATGACAAACAACTATGGATCACATTTAGAGTTGGATGGAGCCATTAATATATGCATTACTGTACTGTGTGTACAAAACAATGAAGAGCTTTATAGAGCTGTAGTTATCTTAAACCAGCTTATTACACCAGGAATAGTTGTTTGGACCACAGTAAAAAAAAATATTAAGTGCTAAGCAATGAATGTGTGATTGTTTGTGTTATTTAGAAGTGCGCTTATACCTATTTTTAACGGATCTGGATCCAGAATTATGTCCTGCTACATCTTGGTACTGTGGCACCAGCGCATGCACTGCAGTACAAAAAGTTCCGATCATAATGAAACCCCCCTTAAGGTAAATCTGGACCCAGTCCACCATGTGTGTGACCATACACTGATAAAGCCCACAGCCAATGGACAAATAAAGCCTGATTCAGAATTGAGCAAACGAATATTGAAACAACGTATTTTTCCTCATTACATGCTGTGCATACACAGATAATAGCATACAAATGTATGTGATTCATTGTTATGCGCAATCCAGCAGTATGCCAACTGTCAATAAGTGTCTATCCATTTATCCATTCAGGGAGATTTTTTTTAATAAGCTAGGTCTATGGGCCTGATCCAGACCTACGCCCACCGTCGCTAGGGCTACGGCAACGCCCGATCATGGATCGGGCGTCCGTAGCAGCGCCGTAGGGACGCTGGAGGGGACGTCCCCCAACGTCCCTACGTTCAGGTTAGTGTAGGTGGGCGGCGGGAGGGAGTTAAATGAGGCTGGGAGGGCGGGCTACTTCAGCCGGCGTAAGGAAGGGGCCATACGCCCGCACAGGGGGAGTGTTTGGGTAAGTGAACGCTTTAGTAAGCACAGCGCATCGGCGTAGGTCTGGATCAGGCCCTATGTGAGTAATACACTGATTTAATCATACTTATGTGCATATAGCCTTGGTTTCATATACATTATGGCAAGACTTATCTACCAAAAACATAGATATACATTTTCTAGTTTGCAATTTTCTAATTTAATATTCTATTCCGGTCCAGAACATAGGGAAAATTATGTCTGTGGTAGGGTTTAAATTACTGGCGTCACATGGCATCTATGCTGGGCACTTCAACCTAATATTGGCCAGAGAAAAATGTAATTTTGTAGGCCAAACAATTAGTCACTAGTGTAGCAATTTACTGAGCACCTAGACTTCCTACAAAACTCCTAACAGGTTGCATCATTGGTTTTAAGTTCAGTACACAAAACCCAGACAACCAAATTTCAGGAAGATACACAAAAAGAACCACAGTCACTGTTATATTGTTGTAATTTGTTTTTCTAATCATGTATGGTTTCATCTAAGTATCTAAGTGTTTCAATTATTTAGTTTGGTCACAGTTTTTTAATCTTGTAGACCTTAAATATTGTTATTTACTAGTAGGAAGTTAGCATGGAAACTCTCTAATGCAATATACCATCTTTTTGCATATCAAGTAAGTGATGCATAAATCCATACTGACTCACATACCTACGGTAAGGCTGAAGCTAAGACAGTTGAACAAATTCGACTAATATATTTTATTTTTTAATGATTACAAACTTATTATTATCAAAAGGGTAAAATAGGTTATGTACAATGGCTTTGTAATACACATCTCTGAATTTAATATAGTAATTAATGTTCATAGTTAAGAAATTGTACTGATTTATAAGAGATATAGGGCTCAGTTTATCAATTGATCAATTTAATGGAAGAACTACATACCTATCATTGTTGATGGTGATGAACATAACCTACCAACCCTTGTGAACTTTTGCAGCATCATTTGGGTAAAGGGGAGGCAGTGCTGGGTATCTCTAGGGAGAGTTAAGTTTAAGGAGGATCATTCTCCTTAAATGGCAATCCTCATGATGGGTAATCCGTTTTCTTTGTATTTTCCCCTTCTCATTAATAAACAAAGCCCATAGGACCAAATCCAGAGTTTGAAAATAATGGGAGAACAGTAGTAAAGTTACACCTGGGCAAAACCATGTTGAATTTCAGGGGGGACTCAAATGTTATTTTTACCTTGCATGCAGGAATAATACTTTGCTTTTGCTTATTGCAAGCAAATACAAAACAGCTGTAATTTAGGCCTGGACTAGGAACCATCACCACTCAAGTCTAATACTGGTTGTAACAAATGAATTTTGCATTCCCTAAAACCCTACATGGTTTTGCCCAGGTGAAAATGTACAAAAAAAATTCTCTTATTTTTAAACTATGAATCCGATCCATAATTGCTATGTACTAATTGTTGGTGCTTTGAAGGGAAGGCCCAAGGCCAGTCCCATTTTGGGATGTGGGTCCTTAAAGGCCATCAGACCAAGTCCTGTACACAACACTCCATTATTGTACCATAAGCTGACTGAAAGTTTGTGACACTCACAACACTCTTGAACAAAGTGTATAATACAAGTTAAACTCTGATGTAAACAATCCACCATTCTAATGGAATAAACACTATTTAAAAGTCTCAGGAACATGCTTATGTCTGCTATTGCCCACAGGCATTTTCACCTCAATAATGTGTTGATGATTTAATTTGTAAGAAGCTGCTAAAGCATCATAGAGTAGGTAATACATTTCAACAACTGCTGTATTCTGAAAGCTGCTAATGCTGAATAGTTTCTATTCTATGATGATTATGATTATTTGCTTATGTAAAGAAATGTATGTTATCAAAAATGCTGACTCTATAAATAAAAATAATAATTTAAAAGAAAAACCCTGGTTTTCATCAATTTATTAATCTTCCTTTCAAATAAATTCTACAGTGAATAGAATTTAGAATGTCTTCTGTTATGTTTGGGTAACATCAGATTTTTCCATTCTGTGCATGGCCTCGAATCTATGCTACCCAATCACCACAATACTGATTTAAAAGTAATGACACTTCTGCACCCTATGACTGGGGGCTAGGTTGAAATTTAAAATGGGTGTGGTCTGATATTACAAGGTACAGCGTAGGCTCTATGGTTATATTTCCTTACATGACACTTTATTTAAGTAAATGTGGGTTATTTAGGGTGTTGGTTAAGGGCACATAATATGTGTAGGGTCTTGAAATATGGGCCTGGGTTTATGCCATTCCTCAACCCCTTAAATACCCCACATATATTATACTATGTGCTCCCTGACCCCTTAAATACCTCACATGCACTTTTTATAATGTGCCATCTATAGACCCCTATTACATGTGGGGTATAGTAGGAGTCTGGGAATGGCATATACTATAGCATATGTGGGGTATATTAGGGGTTTTAGGAATGGCATACTATATAAAGTACATATGAAGTACTTTACTGTATATAGTGTATATATAGCTTCATTACATGTGGAGTACATAAGGAGATGGACAATGACATATACTATACTATATATGTAAGGCATATTATGGGCCTGGGAAGGGCACACTATATACTGTATATAATGTGCCATTCCCAAAACTTAATATCAACCATATATAACATGACCAGACCCCTAATATACCCCAAATTTATTAAAAGTGTTGGAACCCCCCTTTAAAAACCCCATGTTTGTGGCTGGTTGCAGAAGTCTTTAATTAGAAGGGCATTTAGAAATGGTCTGGGAGACTTCCAAAATTTGGGTATAGCTTTAGGTATCCTGGGTGAGCCGGCAATGGGATTCAGACCCTGATTTAATGCAAATCCCGGCCTCAAGTCCGGCCCCAGCCTATCAATAATGTGAGCACATGTTTTAATAAGAGCGTGGCTTGATTATGTAATTTGCATAATTATGTATCTCCACATTCCCAGTAACTGTTACGAACGAACAACGCAACCAGGGAGCGGAGTCTAACTAAGGTCTGGTTTTCACTAGAGCCCCTAATGGTGGGGAGAGTCTGGGCTTCAGTACACCTAGCAGGTCGTGGCCCCCAGAGGCAATTCCCGGGAGAAAAAGAATGAAGACCAAGATGGAAAATAAGGGAGGAGATAAGGTAAGACGGAGCAGGAAGCGGGAACAGTCAGGATCAGAAGAGACTGACCTGCGATGCACAACAATGAACACGGAACAGGGAAGCAGACTGTAGTGGACTACTGGGGAAAATGAGGACAGGCTGAACGGACAAGGGGCTACCACAGCAGTCATTCAACCAGGGGGACCATGAAGGGAACACAAACAGGCACAAGAGAGAGAAGGGCAGGCTGGGAAGGAATAAGCACAGTGTGGAGAGAGAGAGAGAGAGAGAGAGAGAGGCAGGAAGGAACACTGGAGGGGTACTGAAAGGAACAGGGCAGGAAAGGAGGAAACTCAGAATCAATGGCACAGAGCACAAGACAGAGGCACTAGGCAAGAGAGAGAGAGCAGGTCACAGGCTGATAACTCAGACACTATAACAAGCACCGTCTGAGTGATGAGGATGATCTCATATACAGGCTGCTGACCACTGATTGGCCAGCAGCCAAGATAGGTACTTATTAATAGGACGTTCCCAAGCATGGGGAAAACGTCCGAAAAGGAGGAGACGCCGGGAGAGTAAAGCACGCGCATGACTGAGGCTTTGGCGGCTCTCCACGTGGTTTTGTTTACATGCCGCGTTTGGCATGAGCAGGAGCGCCCAGCGGGGAGAGGCAGAGATGGTGAGGGAAAGTACATGCCTGCTCGCATAGTGGCATCATGTAACAGTAACAGTAAGAATTGTGCCATTGATAGCCAGGGGTGGGGTTTCAGGACATGCTTTGCATAAAATTGTGCTATCAAGCCCCACACCAATACCAACTTCTCTTTCTGCACCCCAAGATCTCCCAGTGGGAAGAAATGAGATGTTGGCAACTATGGTTTTAAGTGAGGAAATGATTGCACTAATATAGCTTATTTGCTGTAAGGGTGTGTTCCCACACATGCAGACCTGAACGGTTGCGTAAGCAAACACAATTTCAGCCAGATTATTTGCATATACGGCATGATAGCCAAGACTTCTCAGCTATATGAGACCATTGGAGAACACTTGTATTACCAATCTTAACAATTGCTTCACTAAAGACAAGGAAATGTTACTCATGCTTTGTACTGACAACCTAGCTAATCAGAGGAAGCATGCTGGTATAATAATAAAATAATAATAATAATAATAATAATAATAATAACTAAAAAAAATAAATGGTTTTGTCAGTCTTCAAAATCCTTATATAAGACATAACAAAGGTTCCCACTATACATACCAGCGGAATAAGTCTGTACTTGTATCTGGATGACTGGGAAAGCCTCAGAATGTAACTGACTGCTGCGCCATTATGCTACATTTCATTTTTAAAAGACCCATAATTGTGAGGGGTTTCCCAAGAATCTGGTCCAGAGTGTTCCTAGACACGTTTGCCAGATACATGATGATAGCTCTAAAGGAAACACCTTGTTGGAATTTGAACAAATTAAGGTTACAAGAAAAGGAATGTTTCTACAACTACAGATCCTATACATTATTATTGCCACATTTCATGTTGAAATGTTGTAGAGATATTATCTACATTTAGTTTCAATAATATATTGGTTGGTGGTCAGGGCCGTTATCTACCAGCCATTTTTGAACTGGCTCTGAAATCGATTGCTCCTGCCCCGCTGAGGACAAGGAATCAAACATCCCCAGAAGGAATCTGCTGCAGCAAGTATTTATCCAACCCCAACCCTTATCCTAATCCTCACCCTAACCCTCCACCTTCCCCACAGCCTGATCTTAAGACTCCCTTCCCTGCAACCTAACCCTAAGATTCTCCTCCCTACAGCCTGACTCTAAGACTTCCTTTCCCACAGCCTAACCCTAAGACTCTCCTCCCTACACCCTGACCCTAAGACTCCTTTCCCTGCAGCCTGACCCTAAGACGCCCTTCCCCACAGTCTGACCTAAGACTCTTTTCTTCGCAGTCTGACCCTAAAACTCCCTTCTCCGGAGCCTAACCCTAAGACTCCCCGCAGCCTAACCCTAAGACTTCCCTTGTACACTAACCTCTTGTCTGGTGCGGCAAGTCTGCGGCAGGTGTTTCGTTGGGTGCACAGAGGTGCTATGCCGAGTTTCTAAATGCCAATGAATGCTTAAGTATGCCGAAAAATAAATTCAGCATACTTACCCATTCATTAAGAAAACCTTCTAATTAGATATATTTTCCAAATACAAACAGACGAAAATGAGCTTTTGGCTGTCTGTATTTCGGAAATATAATTTTCATTGCAGAGAACACAATAATATACACAAATATTTATAACCCTATGTATACACAAACATACACACATAGATGAATAAGCATATTCCATAACCCATAAATGTAAAATGCTGAGAGAGTAACAAAAAAGAGACAGAGAATAGCACAGCGCTCAGGTCTGGTAATAACACATTCTTGTCATGTCTCTAAAGACACCAGGGATTATTGTATGAATGATTACCATGTAGATAATAACCTGTTATTAGTTAGATTGGTAATATGCAGTTCAAAGCTGTAAACATATCCCTATTCAGCAAGGAATTGAACTTGCAAAAACTTGCACAAACCACAGGATATTTTTTGGTAAATGATTGTGTATATTTGAATGGATATCAGTATATACATTAAAGAGAAGTAGAAAGTCAGATGTTCCTAAGACATCGAAGGGAAACTGTCCCACAAAATTATATATTACATTTCATTTATAATTCAATAATAAAACCCCTTTATCTTACACCCCGTCAGACTCTTAAATAAAACTTCAGCCATACAACTCTCTATTCAATTTTTTTTTATTTTTATGTCCCAACTTAAGTTTGACTGTGTATATAGGAAAATATGAGTTTATCTATGCAACTTTTTATATCCAACCACAGCCTGTTCCACCTCATCCAGTAGGAAAAGTTTGGCTTATTTTTGTCAATCGTTATGTAGGAGTCAAGTCATTTCCATACACCCACATCAATCGTTCCTACACAACCACAAATCCTAAAACCCACATGGCAGAAGCCAAAGTAAAACACATCATGGATTACTGATATCCAGACAAAGGCTAATCATACAAACCATGAAAGAGGAGCTAAAGTTAGCATTTTGCTGCAGAGAGGATTTTATCTCAATTACTAACCCATAATGGGCCTTTCTACTGTATGTATGAGTTTTAGTACATCTCATCCTTTTCCCAACAATAGTACTTTGATGCCTTTCCTGTATTAATCTGGATCCTGGCATTTACATGCAGCCAGGACCTCTGTTGATGGCTTGCGGTGATGCTCAGCTCTCTCAATAACAGGCGAAATCTGGCACAGTGGCTTCAATTCAAAGTCCCTTCTACAGAGAGTGCCAAGCAGCGCTGAAGCTCATTGGCAATGGTCCTGGCTGTATGTTATTGCTAGTCATAACTAGAAATTGTAGCTCCAAGGGCAATAAGAATCACCTCCACCCCCTAGCTACATACAGTTATTAAGAATTAATGTGGAGGGGTCCCACTTAAAGTGTCATAAATTATAAGAGAATGCTTTGCTCATTTGCATATTTTGAGTAAACTCCTTTAATAGATAATGAAGTTCAGAGAATATAATACTGGATCAGCACCACTATCAGCTTATTTACTGCTCTTTTTTGTCACCTTGATCTTAAAAGAATAAATATGAGCTTGGTAAAATGTAGCGGCATGTCATCATGGTGCTGTGAATCACGTGACTCCAGCGCGGGGCACCTTTACGGAATATTTACACGTCTTTACAAGCAATCAGCTGCGTGTGAAATGCAGTGCTGGTCGGGGATAAACCAGTTTTTTTTAATGCCTCTTAAGCAGACTACACACAATTATTGTTCCGATCACATGATGAACGAGTTTTTGGAATGATATTGTGTAAGTGTGTGCTCTGCAATGATCATGCCTGAAAGCTCACAACTTTTTTTAAATACATTTTTGGAAAGTTCTGATTTTTAAGATCAACTATGTCCCGATGTTGTTAGAAAAGTGTAGTATTCTGCAGTACCTTGTAGTATGTATGGAGGCATTGGGCCTGATCCTGAACTACGCCGATGCGCTGTGCTTACTAAAGCACAGCGTATCGGCGTTCACTT
Organism: Limnodynastes dumerilii; assembly: GCA_011038615.1. Taxonomy (NCBI): domain Eukaryota; kingdom Metazoa; phylum Chordata; class Amphibia; order Anura; family Limnodynastidae; genus Limnodynastes; species Limnodynastes dumerilii. The sequence continues at coordinate 575,356 of WWET01000205.1, read as the reverse complement.
ATCCCGACACTCCCCCTGTGCGGGCGTATGGCCCCTTCCTTACACCGGCTGAAGGCTACCCTAACCTCAGCCGGCGTAAGGAAGGGGTCATACGCTCGCACAGGAGCGTATGGCCGCCTAGCCCACCCTCCCACTCTCATTTAACTAGTTCCCCCCGCCCACCTACACTAACCTGTATGTAGGGACGCTGGGGGACGTCCCCTCCAGCGTCCCTACGGCGCTGCTCACCCTCATTAAACTCCCTCCCCCCGCCCACCTACGCTAACCTGAACGTAGGGACGCTGGGGGACGTCCCCTCCAGTGTCCCTACTGCACTGCTACGGACGCCCAATCCACGATCTTACGGCACGACGGCGGGCGTCGTTCAGGATCAGGCCCATTGTGCAGCTGATCGGCACTTCAGATCATAAGTTAAAAAAAAAATTGTTCATATAATTAAACAGGGTTAGCGACTCTCCTCCAATATCAGGAGTCTTCCGAGGAGAGCTGGCAAATCTCTCGCAGTGGGCTTGAGGCTGTGGTTTCATGCAAACTATTGCCTCAAGTCCTGCCCCTCTGCCTAGCACCTCTGCTATTCCTAGTGTTAGCAATGCTAAGAAAAATGGCATTGATGGTCAGGGGGTGAGGTTTTTGATGTGATTTGCAAAAATCACGTCACCAAGTCCCGCCCCCATACTGGCATCTATCACTTCTCTCCGGGATCTCCCAGAGTGCCATTAAAGCTTAATTGAAATTTTCAACAATGTGGGCACACAGAAAAAGGGGGGAAAAAATCACAGAACAGCGTAAATAACTGTACATATGATATATCAAAATACAATACACATCACGGACCGTATTCAGATTACCGGACGTATAACATATATGCCCGTATTTTAGAGTTTTTACTACTGCACATGCATAGTAAATTTTTTACGTAAACGACTTATCTTTTCCTTACGTAGATTGCGTATATGCAGTCTTAAAGACCGCATATACGCAATCTACGTGAGGAAAAGATACATAGATAACGTAAAAATTTTACTACGCATGCGCTGTAGTCAAAAACGCTAAAATCCAGACATATATGTTATACGTCCGGTAGTCTGAATACGGTCCCACATTCTTAGGCATAAAAACATAAAAAACATATAAAAGAGCCAAAGTAAAACAAAAGTATAAGAAATGCAAGTGAAGGAATAATAAAGTATAAGGAATGTAGGTGGGAAAATAACAGGAGTCTATAGGAGTGAAATCAGGGGAAACAGAGCTTCATAAACATAATAATCACATCAAGCAGCCTAAAAATACTTAATGTTTCTATATCAAAAGAAACCAGACTTTTCAAAGATTCACACCTAATGGAGGAGCCAGGAGAAGCTTGTGAAATATACTCAGCCCATTTAAACCACCTCATTAGGTCCACTAGAGAAGGGGGCTTATTTATACCCTTTGGCCAGTGTCAGAATTATCGTGAGAAAGAGAATTCTGACACTGGCCAAAGGGTATAAATATGCCCCAATGACAGTGAAACTGTCATTAGCGACGGGATGTCCTGCTTGCAGGGCATTGTGTGCGACGTTCTAGAACGGTTTTTTTTGCCAAGGCCACCCCCGGATTAAAAGGTTACAAGACTGGACCCCCAGCAGAGCAGGCAAAGTATGTTTTTATACATTTTTTAATGTACATTTGGGTATTTTTTGCAATTTTTTTTGTGAGGCACTATGATTATTTTGTTATTATGGGGACATGCACATGGCGCAGCGGGCCACAGATAGCAGGGGAAGCTGGCGCTTGTGGTTCTCCAAGCACCAGCATGCCCTGGCGTTCATTGGGCATGCTGGTGCTTGTAGTTCTACAAGCATAGCATGCCCTATAGGCCGGAATTATTTTTTATTTTAGACATTGTGGCGGGGGGAGGACAGGTGGGAAGGGGTTTATTTTTGTAAAAAAATGTTTGTTTGTGTTTACTGTTTTTTTTTTTACTAATTACCTTTTTTTGCAGCTCCGGTGAGCTGCTGCTTTACGCTTACACCATCCGAGGAAAAAAAAACTCCCCATTTCTCATTGAAATATCGTGGAACTCCCCGTTCCACAGACGCAGGCCAGTCAGATGCGATCACAGACGGATGGGTACAGTTGCGCCCATCTTTCTGTGCGCGCTCCCGATCTGAGCATGCACAGTGCTCATTTTTGCTGCGCTTCCGTTTGAAAAAAAGACGGAAGCGCAGCTCTGAATCCGGGCCATACTGTACCCAGCTTCACTTCACAACTAGAGACTGGACACTGAAAGCAAACACCTAAACAGAGGAGTTTGCACAACGTGGGATAGTGAGGAAAGGAAAAGACAACCCTAATTATTCATAGCAGTGCCTGTTACCCAGCCATCCTCACTAAATAATATTAGTCCACAGGAAGCTTAGGTATTGCTGTATCTTTGAGCTTACAGATATCAAGTTAAATTTGGTAAATATACGTATATGTCTGTGCCTAATATAGATTTATTAAAAGCAACTTGTTTCAAAGTGTAATTACCCTTTAATTGCAGTTTCACCAGAAGGATTACCATTAACCCTTAGGCTGTGCTGTATTCTTTGAGCATTTTAATTCTGTACATCAAAGCACAGCTAGTGCCATTAATATTCCTGATTGCTACACATCTATATTAAATGTATATTATTACCTTATTTTAGGTAGCAAGAACTATTTCTGGGATTAAGGTGATTGATGCTGTAGATATAGTAGGATTTTGCAGCGTTTGTAATTCTTCCATTGTTTACCAATAATTGCCTTACTAGTTCACTGTGATCATTTACTGCAACAAAACAGTGATCTGTGTGTTACAATGGGCCTGATCCAGAGCTACGAAATTTCGCACGGCGGGCGAATGCGTACGTTCGACCGTGCGAATAAACATGCACGCCCCTAACACTTCCATTGTAAAGTACCTGCTTACGGCGGCTATACCCTACACTGGGTACTACCGTCGGCCGTACGAATTTTCGCACATAATACGCAAAGCGTACGGGCTTAGCACGCCCATACTGTACAATTTAAATGGCTATCCCCGCCTCCGTGTAGTAAAACGAGCGCCCAGGCGACCGTCGTACTGAACGCACGCCCCTCGAGCGAAAAATACGCACACCATACGACCGCTATACGCTCATGTCATCCAGCCGACCGGAAGCTGTCATACTGGGCATGCGCAGTGCGAATTTTCATATGAAAATACGCAAAAAACGGTCGTACGCTCGCACGAAATCGGCCAATTTCGTAGCTCTGGATCAGGCCCAATGTGTATGAAACTCGCACAGCCATGAAATCAACACTCAAAGGGCCTGATCCAGACCTACGACCGCAAGCGATCGTACGCCGGTCGGGAGCGTAAAACCGGGAGAAAAAACGCACAGGGCATGTGCAGTATGACAACTTCCGGTCGTCCGAAGGACATGAGCGTACAGCGAGCGTATTTTCAGCGTATTTTTCCCCCAAGGGGCGTGCGTTTTCTACGACGATAGTCTGGACGCTCGAGTTACTACACAGAGACGGGGATAGCCATTTAAATTGTACAGTATGGGCGTGCTAAGCCCAGTACGACCAGCGTATCGGTACGAAAATTCGCACGTACGCTGGAAAAACTTAGGGTAGGGTTCAGCCACCGTAAGTAGGTACAATCAATGGGAGTGTCATAGGCGTGAAAGTTTATACGCCCAGGCGATCATACGCTACGCTCGCAGGCGCTCGCGGTCGTAGGTCTGGATCAGGCCCAAAGACTCGTTTTTAACTCTCTTGAACTTATGGAAATGTAAGTAATATCTGGGCACCCCCCCTGGCACTATTGATTTACCAGTGCTTTGGCAAATGTGTCCATAGTGACTTGCATAGTCACACTACCATTGTTATCTGCATCTTTATTTTATATACTAAAAACTCTTATTTGATTACCTGGATTCCATATTCCATCACTCCCGCAAATTTACCACCCTGAAAAATATTTCGCTCCATTATCCAAAGTAATTTCCTCCAGGCGTTGATGAATTGAGCTAGCTGTTGATTTAGATGATAAAAGCTGTGAAGGTGTTAATGTTGGCTGTCTTGTTCTTGCTGCAAGATACCACTAGCCAGGGCACAAAATCTTACTTAGAGCCTAGTGTTCACTGGAGCCACTGATGGTTGGGGACAGACTTGGCTACCGACACTCGGCAGGTCACGCCCTCTGGTGGCAGCTCCTGGCATAAGGTGGCTGGAGTTAAATGGCACTGCTGGCAGATGGTGCACCCTGCTGTGAATCCAAAAGGACAGACAAGATGTACAACACAAAACACATATGTCAAGTAATGTAAGTAACCTCATCATAGTTTGTACCAGAAAGAGTAGTACCTGGTGGTATAGGCTTATAGTACAAATATAGGGCTGGATCCAGACTTAAGTAAGTGCTTGAAATCAGTTACTCCTGGGCTAAACCATGTTGATTGCAGGGGAGTCATATTTCATCTGTTGCAATCAGTATTAGAGTTGAGAGATGATGTTAAAGCTGGTCAGTATCTGTGTGCAGTAAGCAATTCAAAGATATATCCCTGCATGCAAAGAATACAATTGACTTGACTCCC
>WWET01000205.1:553448-564047 GCA_011038615.1 Limnodynastes dumerilii | reverse complement strand
CGTAGCTCTAATGTGCATGCGCCGGGCAGATGTTGCTCGGCGTCACTATGGTAACGCCCGATCAACGATCAGGCGTCAATAGTAGCGCTGTAGGGTCGCTGGAGGGGACATCCTCCAGCGTCCCTACGCTCACGTTACTGCTGGTGGGTGGGGGGGAGGTAAGTAAATGGGGGTGGGAGGGCGTGCTAAGAGGCCATACGCTCCTGTGTGAGCGTATGGCCCCTTACTTACGCCGGGCGAAGGTAGGGTAGCCTTCAGCCGGCATAAGGGGCCATACGCCCGCACAGGGGGGAGTCAGCGATGTAGCGCTGAGCGTTAGCACGCTCAGCGCTACATCGTAGCTCTGGATCAGGCCCAAATTGTGTGATATATAACACTAGCCCTTATGTATCAATCCCTAGTATCCTATAGAGTATAAGCTTGTGAGCAGGGCTCTCTTACCCACCCAGTCTGTCTGTTACCACCCAGTCTTGTTTATACCGACTGATAAAATAGTAAAGCGCTACGTAATCTGCTGGCTTTTTTAAAAAACCTGTTAATAAACAAATGAATAAATAAATAAACTATTTGATCCACAGCAGATTGTTGTACAGAAAATGGTGGATTTGTGGATTTGCATTTGATTGCTTTAAACAAATGATTTACTAAGTCATTCAACATATTTTGTCATTCACATGTATAATTTATACGAAATTATTTTTCTACTTCAATTCTATCTCTAGAAAATGCAGTTGTAAAAAAAAAACTAATATAAATTAGTATCATAACTGTTCTATTTATAAAAGGATATATTTTTTTTAATGGTGATATTTGACATTACTTTACTTTAATGATATATGTGAATACTGTTTTTCACATGGTTTTTAAGTCAAAACATTGAGGTAAGAGCAATGTTTATACTTGGTTTCTAAAGAAATCATTGAAATTTTTAAAATATAGTGGTCATGCTCTGGGATTTCTGTTTTGTTCAGGATTCGCTGAGGTTCTTGTATTTGTTAATCAGGTTTATTAAAACAAATACAGATACAGGAAAATAATAGTCCAAGGAGTGTGCAAGTAAATAATAGTCCAAGAGGTACACAAGTATATTATAGACCACATATGAATATCATGAATATCATTGCGAGCCCCTGCACCGATGGGGACTTAAGGTTAGGCTGTGGGGGGCAGACTTAGGCTTAGCCTGTGGGGGAGCACTTAGGCTGTGGGGGGGGGGAGACTTAGGGTTAGGCTGCAGGGAGGAAGATTTAAGGTTAGGCTGCGGGAAGGGAGACTTTGGGTTAAGCTGTGGGGGAAGGAAACTTAGGGTTAGGCTGCAGGGGGAGAAACTTAGGGTTAGGCTGCAGGGGGGAGACTTCGGGTTAGGCTGCAGGGGGAGAAACGTAGGGTTAGGCTGCAGGGGGAAGACTTAGGGTTAGGGTTGGGGATACTTACTTACATTTTAGAGCACCATGTCCGGTGCTCTATGGATCGTTTGCTATGCCTCATCGAGACATAAGCAATCGATATCCCAGCCAGTTCGAAACTGACTGGAAGCAAACGGTCCTATTTCGATACAGACGTTCGCTCCCAGCCAGTTAGATTGCAACGGGGACCCACACTCGATGAATATGCAGAGACAATAAGGATTCTTGAGCTGATAAGCTGGTAGTTGTGGGTGAACAGACACAAGGAGAGACAGGCACAGACTGGATCCTGTGGTGGAGAAGACAGACTGGAAACTGTAGGTCAACAACAAGGTAGTATCATATGGAGAGGCAGACAGAGAGAGAAAAGCTAGGACCTGTAGTTCAGACACAAGGAGATAGGCTGGAATCTGTAGTTTAGACGACACATCCTGGAACCTGTGGATGAGAAGACACAGGGAAAGACAGATTGGGTTCTGTAGTTCAGCAGACAGTCTAGAATCTGTGGACAAGATCAAGACAGGCTGGAACCTGCTTTGAGCAGTCACTGGGAGAGACAGACTGGGACCTATAGGTCTGCAGGGTGGATGAGTCCTGCAAACAGCATTCACCAGAATCATGGGAAGGACAACAATGAACCACCATTGAGAACCGGGAAGAGTTGGTTCTTATCCCAGAAGTGCACCTGAAATGGGTCCAGGATAATGAGCCAAGTTATCCCAGACACCTGAGCCAAGGCTTAGCACTGATGACACCTCTTGTGATTCCGGTGGAAGTCCACGTTAAAATAGGTGGCTTTCCGAAGTAAAGACAGACGAAAGTTCATTTTCAGCTGTCTCTATTTTGAAGAGCTCCCATTTTATTTATATCAATGGGTGAGAATGCAGATCGGAACACTCACCCATTCATTTTTGGAAGTGCTGCTGGACCCGACGCACACCTACCGCAGGAGAGGGAAGTAACCTCTCTGGGGAATTTTAGTATTAGGGGGAGGGTTAGGGGGGGGTTAGGGCCTTGGAAGGGGAGGTTTAGGGTTAAGGTCAGGCTGCGGGTAAGGGAGGATTAGGGTCAGGCTGTTGGGAAGGGATGATTAGGGTCAGGCTGGAGGAAAAGGAGGGTTAGGGTCATTCTGCGGGGAAGGGTGGTTTAGGGTTAGGGTAATAAAAGGGGAGGGTTAGGGTAAGGATTAGGGAACGGGTTGGGGATACTTACCATTCGGAGCACCATGTTCGGTCAATTGATTTCCCTCTTCGAGGCAGAAGCAATTGGCTTCCCAGCCAGTCCGGAACTGGCTGGGAGAGAATGACCCTATCAAAATAGGGCCGTTAGCAATGGAATTCATGAAGCTGCTGGGACTGGACGGATTGTAACGGTAGTTAGATGCAGAAATAATACATGACTGAAACATGGCAGACAAGCAAATAACCTTTTAAAGTTATTGTGTTTTGTTGCAAGCTCCTCTGGAAAATGCTGCATGTAAATGGTGGCTCTTACTTCTTCTTTAAGCAATGCTCCTATTCAAATGTTGTAATGTTGATTTATTTTGGGAAATTTCCAGGACCACAGACATCTACCCCATAATAGGGATCAAAATGCCCCCAATAGTAAGGCTCAATATAATAGTCTATCATTGAACTATGCTATAGTTCCCTTCTCTTCAGCCCTCTGAAGGTTGTCCTTGTGCCAGAGTAACATCCTATCAGTCTTGGGGGCTGTTAGGCTGCTGGCCAATCAGAGGTCAGCAGTCTCTATATCGGACAGGCTCTGTCAGTCTGACATTGCCAGTTGTTGTGTGTTTTCCAGCTCTCTCATTTAGTCTGCTTAGTATCTTGCCCATCAGTGTTCCTGTGGAGTCTACCTTTGTTCCCTCTGTGTGCCTCCAATTTGCCTCTACCTCTGTTTCCTACCCTGCCTAGTCCGTGTCTGTCTAGGTGCAATCAGCCTGGAATTCCCTCCTGGGAGTTTGCTGTATTGTGCGTCAGAATTCTCACATTAATTGTGCTCTTAACATCTGCCACTAGTGTATGTGCGTCACTACTTTTACATCTTATGTTATTCCATCTGGCACTAGTATGTGTTAAGATCCACACATGTTACTGTTGTGCTATTCTATATGTAACCAGTTTGTTTTATCATCCTCACACGTGTATCGCTATTTCTTGTTGTATTATTCCACTGTTGATCTCCTTTCTATATTCAAGGACAGGTACCCATTCTCCCGACCAATGAACTTCCTGTGCCTCCTGTGGTCTTTGTCTCCCTTCACGGAAATCCAGTGTATCCAGTCAGCTACCAGGTCCACAGCCAGAAGCCACGACCTGACTGGTGTTCTGCAGCCCAGACTATCCCCACTATTAGCTAAGACCAGGCCCCGGTTAGACTCCGCACCCTGGTGTGTGGTTCCAAAGGGTAGCATAACACTCAGTATACCCTCTTACAACATGGCTAATAATGCCTAAATATTAGGCTTACACAAAGATATATTTAAGAATATTATTCCCTACTATAGAGGCCACCTTTACCTCCCTTTGCTGTCTTCCTTTTGCTTTACAGCCCACTGTCTCTCCAATCTTGAATGATGCACATTAGCATTATGCTGGCAGGAGCTAGCAACTGCAGTCAATGCACACAGTTAGACAGATAGACAATGGCTGGTCTGATATTAGCAATGGAGGGATATGCAATGTATCTATGGCCATTACTATACTAATGACTTAAACTTTGTGACATTGGGCCTGATCCAGACCTACGCTGGCTGGCGTTAAGACGCCAGCCAGCAATGTAAGATCGGCTTAAAAGCTGATTGGGCGTCCGTACTATCACCGTAGTAACGGCTGAGGGGGCATCCTTCAACGTTACTACACTCAAGTTAGTGTAGGTGGGAGGTAGTTTAATGAGGGAGGGGTTTGCGGGCATACTCCCCTCTGTGCAAGCATATTTTCCCTTGCTTAGGCCGGCTAAAGTTAGGGTAGCCTTCAGCCGGCATAAGCGAGGGAAAATATGCTCGCACAGAGGGGAGTGTCGGGGAGAGTGCATGCTTTACTAAGCACAGCGCATCGGCGTAGGTCTGGATCAGGCCCATTGACACCATGAAACATTTGTTGCACCCCATAATTCCTGATGTCCTGTGCGGGTGTTCTCTTTGAGTGTGTCTTGAGCTGGCACTATAGAAATATCAGTTTGCACCAGCCATATGCCCGATGTTATGACTTATAATGATAACACTAATGATAATAATCATTGTCTTTTTCTGTCATTGCATGCTGACTGACACTTTGGTGTATTAAGTTATTTTGGATAATTGTAATATACTGTGTACTTATATGTTACCTTTATTTTCTATGCCAAGTACATGTGTATTTTTTTGTGTTGTATGTTATTATAAAATGTTATTGCTGCATGTATTTTTTAAGATTGATTTTGTATTTTTCTATTAAAAAAGAAAGGGACATTTGCTTATGTAAATAAATGGAGTATATGAACTGTAATGTATATGTGATACCTAGAACTCTGCGTATTACAACACAGTACCCTTTCCCTCTTCTTGTCCTACCTGTTCCAGCAGTCCTTCCAAGCCACTCACTAATTGTTGTCCTGGCCTCCCCTTTCTGGACCACCTGGTGCCTTCTCATCTGAAAAAGAGACCAGGGCAACCCAAGGCAGAGAATAGAGTAGTGTTGGACCACCTCACTTAGATGAAGTGCATGACTTCACTCCCTGGTTGGAAGGTGACTTGTAATTGCTCTGGCCCAGGACGCTGGGGCTGAGTGTGGACCTCTCTGTGCCTATTCTTCCAGAGGGTCCACCTTATTCACTTAGGTGGGGGCCTAACAACTCTTGAAAGTAAATGACACTCACCAGGATTGTTGGCTTCTATCTTCAATGCCGATGCCTCGGACCTGAAAAAGAACAGAAGCAGCCTGGCCTAATAAACAACCAATACCGGGCCTAATGCCACTCTTTATAGGGGACTACCCCTAACTTACTAATAGAGTTCTCTACGGAGAGACTAACCACTTAACACAATTTACTTCTAAACACTACTTGATAACTACAATGCTTACAGGCCAACGCTGAGTCTCCCTTTAAACTCCAGGCAATGGGAAAGTGAAGGTCATGGGGGCGTTTTCCCTTTAAGTCTGGTCCTGTACCTGCACCACCTGGGCATGTCTCCCACCACAGGAATACGGGGGCAGTAGACTCCCAGATAGAGTCCCCCCTTAAAGTGTCAGGACGGGGCCTTTAGCTAGTTGTCCAAGAGAAGAGTTATGCAGCCACAGCAAGGGGGCACACAGGGCCTTTATGCTCATTGTCCAGGGGGTAGTGTGGTGCTCAGAAAAAAGGGGGGGGGAAACACACACAGGGCTTTATGCTTGTTGCTCGAGGGGGTTGTTATGCAGCCAGCCAGGGGGGATACACAGGGCTTTATGCTTTGCTGAGCCAACTCTCTGGTGGTCTAGAGGGGTTGGGGGCGGGGCAAAAGCCCAGACCACTTACCGCTACCGAGGCCTAGGGAAAAAGACTCCTCCTCCTATATTCACCTTCTACCTGGGGCAGTTTAGCTCTTTTAGGCAGACGCAGCTCCTCACAAGCTGTGTCTTTTCCCTGTGGCTGCGAGTCTTCTCCCTGTGGCTGCGGGGCTTCCTGAAGTCTTCCCGGGCTCTTCCTCCAGCGATGCTCTCCGGTCCACGTCGCGCCGCGCACTGAGATCTTTCCCACTGCAAGGGCTTTTATGCCCTCTGGTGTGTGCGTAGCAAATGACGCAGTGAGCCCTGATTGGCCCCTGCAGCCAGAGCTGTCCTCCCATTGGTCCACAGAGACAGCCATCTGCCATTAAACGGAGTGGGTGAGTGCTGCTACACATATACACATTTACATTTGCCACAGCAATCTTTCTGTACATATATGAATAAGTACAGCCATGTGGTGGTGTTAGACCAAAGGGGGTCTCAGCATTGCAATTTTTTATTCTATAAGGGACAGGGCAGGCAGTTGAACAGCATTTGGTACAAGGATATAGGGTTAATCTTGACTTGACTAGAAAGATAAATCTTGGGAGGAACAAATATCAGGAAATGGAAAATTTACATATTTTGTTTACAAGTTGTCTTGAGATAAATGTTCCCAAACTAAAAGAAAACAGTCAAATAGAAAGAACAGTTGTAACACAAATTTCCAAAGAAATCACACTCCACTGTGACAATTGGAGACTCATATGGATGTACCTACAGACTTCAATATAAATTTTTTGGGCTTCACTTGAGATTTAATTGAAATGCAGTGTATTTATTTTCCTTTCATAGACATCTGATGCAGAAATGCTCATTATCATGGCCGCCGCCCACTATGTGACATCACCTGTAACTTCGCATATACGTGGAGCGCAGCGGACCTGCATTAATAACGGGCTGAAGTCCTTTTAATGTTCAGCTCTCAAAAGCAAGTATTAATGGAAGGATACTGCTGCTGCAGACCTAAGGTAAGTATCAGCGCGCCTCATCTGTCTTTGGGCCGGGGACAATAGTCTCAGTTGTCCAACCCCCCCCCCCCGCCCCCCTCCGTGCTCATTATTATTGAATTTATTTATACAGTGACATCAAATGTAAACAAATGCAAAAGGAAAACAAAACTGGGTACTGTTAAATAAACACATAGGTACAAGACCATTGCGAGCCCCTACTGCGATATCTCTCACTGTGAAATAGGGACAGCTGAAAGTTGCTTTTCGGTGTCCCTATTTCGAATGAGAGCCTTTTTTTATGAATGGGCGATTCACATACTCACCCATTCATTTTCATTCATTTTTAGAAACAGCGCCGCCGGACCACCGGAGAAGTGAGTAGCCCTCTCCGGGGACTTAGAGTTAGGCTAGGAAGGGGTGTTTAGAGTTAGGCTATGGGGGGGGGAGACTTATGGTTAGGCTATGGGTGGAGGGATTTAGGGTTAGGCTACTGGAGGGATTTAGGGTTAGGCTGCGGGTGGGAAAATTAGAGTCAAGCTGCGGGGAAGTTATGGTTAGGATAATGGAAGAGACTGTGAGGGGAAAAGACTTAGGGTTAGGCTGCAAGGGAGGAGACTTAGGGTAAGGCAGCTGTGGGGGGAAGACTTAAGGTTAGGCTGCGGGGGGGAGAGACTCAGGGATAGGCTGCGGGGGGAGACTTAGGGTTAGGGAGTGGGGTTGTTTACCTTTCGGAGCACCGTGTCTCATCGAGGCATAAGCAATCGATATCCCAACCAGTTCGGAACTGGCTGGGAGCGAACGGCCCTATCGAAATAGGGCTGTTTGCAACAGGGACCCACACTCGTACAAGACATACTTTGAACCTTACATGCTGGGCTTATCTTATATCCATAAACATTTTTCTCAGGAGAGAATGGGAGACAATGTTTAAAAAAATAATGATGTGTCTGTTAAATATTATGGTTTAAAAAGTCAGTTTGCTGAGTTTGACAGGTCATATGAAACCCTGGCCATTATTATAATAATATTGCATTTGTGTAGAAATTTGGGTTCTAGACAACAAATGTGATAATTGTACTAGTCTATAAATTCTCATTGTTAAATGTATTTTGGTTGTTCTTTTTTTTATCAAATGAGGAGACTCAACAGAAATAAAATGCAACAAATCTATTTTCCTGTTTCTAGCTGGAAGCAAAATTGAAATAATGAGTTTATAAGATCTGACCAAAATCTAGCAAGATTACTGCTAACATATCGGTTTCCAAAACAACCAGCAACTGTTGTCATACTTCTCACATTTTTCATTTCAACGATACTGTGGGGCTTCTGATTTCAGACACGCACAGACTGGTTTCCTGGTAACTGTTCAGGCGTTGTAATTAATAACTTAAATACTTATGCGTCAATTCCTATATCTGAGACACAGAAAACAAAAGCAAATCAAGGCAGCTATGTAGGAGGTGGTTATAATCAGAGAGATGATTGACTTGAAATGAGAAAGCCAGGAGGATTTAACAGTAGAGATACAGATATATATGAAGTTGCTTGTTTGGGGGTATGAACTTCAATATAGACATCTAACAAGTTTATTGAAAAGGTGAGTAGGTCAGATTCCAGGAATAAGGCAGGGCTGAAGAAAAGCCTCTTCTTAGGTCAAAGGTGGAGCTGATTTTTATTAAAACAAGAAGCTACTTGTTGTCTTATATGAAAATAACTGACAAGGAAACTTGGCATTATTTTTCTGAATAAATGACAGAATTAGATTCCTGTAATTTACTATCTTATATTTACTGGGTAAAAAGTCATATTTAAAAATATTTTTGTACTGTAATGTCCCAGGTCAGTGGTTTAAATGATGCTTCTTGTTTACATCTGCATAATTGCTGATGATCATACCTCATTGAATCATAAATTTAACATGGAGCATAGATACTGAAATACAGTTGCATTTCTACTTTTTCTTTCATGTGCTCAGCATTCTCAGTGTTCTGTATGATCCAGTCACACAGCAGTGTTAGTAGCACAACTTAAGGCTAAATGGATAGAAATGTATTTGTAAATAGGGTAGATGAAGGTTAAGAAGTGGGTTGAGGAATTTGTAGTAGAGGGTAGTCTAAATGGGCGAGGAAGGTTATTCAAGAGAGTGGGTGCAGCGTGGGAGAAGTCCTGTAACCGGGAATCAGAGCATTTTTCTAATGTAGAAGAGAGCTGTATGCCATGTTAAGATCTATGAGAGCTGGGATATATCTTGAGATGAGTGAGGATATGTATGCAGGTGCTGTCTTATCGATGACTTTGTAGGTTAGCAAAAGGATTTTGTATTTGATTCTGTAAAAAACAGGCAACCAGTGTAGAGATTTACAGAGTGAACCAGTATAGACAGTAGCCCCCATAATGACAGTGCCTGAATCCAATGTCTGCCCCTTAATGCCAATGCTAGCCTCCATCTGCCCCATAATGCCAGTGCCTGCCTCCAATGTCTGCCCCCATCTGCCCCCATAATGCCAGTGCCTGCCCCATCTACCCCCTAATGCCAGTGCCAATCTCCATCTGCCCCATAATGCCAGTGCTTACCTCCAATGTGTGCCCCCTGTTGTCTGCCCCATCTGCCCCCATAATGCCACTGCCAGTCTCCATCTGCCCCCATAATGCCAGTGCCTGCCTCCAATGTCTGCCCCCATCTGCCCCCTAATGCCAGTGACAGCCTCCATCTGCACCCATAATGACAATGTTTGCCCCCAAATGTCAGCCTCCATTTGCCCCCATTATATGCCAGTGCCTGCCTCCAATGTCTGCCCCCAGCCTTGATCTGCCCCAGTTATATACCAGTGTGCCTGCTTCCTTGTCTGCCCCCAATTGTCAGCCTCCATTCTGCCCCCGTTATATGCCAGTGCCTGCAGCCTCCAATGACTGTCCCTAGCCTCCTTCTGCCCCAATTATATGCCAGTGTGCCTGCCTCCTTGTCTGCCCCCAATTGTCAGCCTCCATTCTGCCCCATATGCCATGCCAGACCCTTTTAATGAACTTTCTTACCTTTGAATTCTTCGCTCCCACTGATGCTCGTCGTCGTCTCTCCGGCGGTGTCTGGTCTGCGGTCATGTGACGAACTGCTAATACAGGGCGACAGGAGGATCCCAGTATCGGGACCTGCTGCCTGCCGCCGCCTGCCCACTCCTCCTGCCCGCACTGTAGTTCTTGCCACATTTAAGATGGCGGCTGGGGTCCTATTTTAGGATTCCCGCCGTCATCTTCAATGTGGCAGGAACTTCCTGAATGAGGAAATAAGTTCCAGAATGTGCAGATGGCGCCTGCAACTTACTTCCGCATTCAGGAAGTTCCTGCCCCATTCATGATGGCGGCGGGGGTCCTAAAAAAGGACTCCAGCCGCCATCTTGGATCTGGCAGAAACTTTTAGAACGCAGAGGTAAGGTGGAGATGGTGGCAGAGGGTGCCTCCTCTGGTACCTAGCAACAGGGCTGTTGCTAGGTAGCAGAAGAAGGACTTACCACCACCATCTGAGAATGCCGGGGGGCTAGAACACATGGTGGGGGAGCTGGAGACAAGATGGGGATATGGGGGTGAGCTGGAGACATAATGGGGATAGGGGGGTGAGCTGGAGACATGATGGGGATATGGGGGTGATCTGGAGACATGATGGGTATATGAGAAGGGACCTGGAGACATGATGGGGGTATGAGGGGGAAGTTGGAGATATGATGGGGATTATGAGGG
>WWET01000205.1:527804-545671 GCA_011038615.1 Limnodynastes dumerilii | reverse complement strand
CTCCCATCTGAGGTGGTTGAGGCCAATACAGTAGAACAATTTAAACATGCTTGGGATAAATATAAGGGTATCCTAAATTGAAACCCAAATTGAGGGTAAATAGGGTCTAGGGTCAGTATAGTTTTCAATGAACAAATGGGCAGACTAGATGGGCCATGTGGCTCTTATCTGCCATCACTTTCTATGTTTATGTTTCTATGAAAGCTGACACAGCTATGAGATTCATACCCTGTGTTATGATACTGGAGTCCCGCTTACCAAGGCGCAGAGACTAACTGTGGAGTGGTCTTCACTAGAGCCCCTGATGGTGAGGATAGTCTGGGCTGCTGGACACTCATCAGGCCGCGGCCCCCTGGTAGGGGGTAACCAATACCACAGTACTGTGTCCAGAGGTGAGGTGCTGAGAATCAAGTATAGAAAAGCACCAGTTCAGGACTGGAGAACAGAAAAAACGAAAGCTAAGAGATTGCATAGAAGAGGTAGCACAGAAATAACCAGTATAACACTGAAGTGCAGATGGAATGAACACTATAAACATAGAAGTGCTGATGGGGAAGCACAGGTATTAGCCAGTACAGGACTGGAGTGCAGATGAAGATAGCACAATAAACAGATCACTACAGAGGGTAAGGCAGAGGTATACTGAATACACAAGACTGCAATCCACTAGAGGATAATAACAGAGAGAGGCAATCACACTGCACACAGCAAGGACACACTCACAACCAAGTAGAGAGAGAAAGGCGGCAAGGTAAGAGTAACAGAACAAAAACTGGGAAGATACCTGGGAAGGAACAGGGCACTCAAAATGCAGGAAAACAATACAGAACAACAGGCAAACAGACCAAACAGGATGCTATAATCAGCAAGAAGGCTATCAGCTGACAGCTATTTAAGGGGAGAGCCACATCCCCATTGGCTGCTAAATAAACACAACCAAATCCTCAGCTAAGGCATCCCAGCTGTGAGGTAATCAGCAAGGATCTTTAGCAAAAAGGAATGCACAGAGAAAACACAGACAGGAGTACCCTGCTACAGAACCAGATAATATTACACGCTGCTGCCATACTGCAGCATGTAACACCCTGTAGAAATTAGCTTAGCATAAGTTTACTTCATCCCCCCAAAATACATACAGTAGATCTATAGAATATATAAAGGTGAAGGGTTAAGAGATTTAGAGAAAAGTAATAACAACAGAAAGATATGGTATAAAATATCCTTGCGTGCCATACAGATAGAAAACCAGGATGGTTTAGTGCAGTACTACTAAAAACTCAGATCTACTTTCACTACAGAGTTGACTAGAAGCAAACATCCAAAAATTATCATATCCAGGATAGAAAAATAGTAAGTAGTTTTGATCATTTATGCATAAAACGGCAATTTATTAAAAAAGAGTAGCAGTGCAGATAGTGCTTACAGGCATCCAATGTACTTTTGTCCAGTTTATTTGGAACCACCGCTTTTTCCAGAATCGCTCTTACTACCCCTGTGGGACAATCCCGTTTTTCCTTCAGGTCAGTCTAGTGTCTTCTCCCTTCTATGGCGGTGCAGTGGTCCTCTACACCTGAACCCATAAAAAATTTTCCAAATTAGACATGGGGCTGGATCCAGACCTTGTTAAGTGCATGAACTTAGTTACTCATGGGCTAAACCATGTTGATTTCAGGGGGAGCCAAATTAATTGTATTCTTTGCAAGCAGTGATATATCTTCAAATTGCTTACTGTGCACAGATACTGACCAGCTTTACTATCACACTGTTATGTAGACTTGGGTTAGGAAACATCACTTCTCAATACTAATACTGTTTGCAACAGATTAAATAAGACTCCCCTGAAATCAACATGGTTTAGCCCAGGAGTAACTAAGTTCATGCACTTAACAAGGTCCGGATCCGGCTCATTATCTTCAATTCATCTTCTCTTGTCGGTCTGTCTCTCAACCACTTTTGAATTTGAAACGCTTAGTTTAAAATTCCTACTCTATAGAGAAATGATTTCTACCCTTTACATCTTACTATTAGAAGTTACATTTTGACCCCTTGACAAGCACGGAAGGGATCTGGAGAGGGATCTGGGCTCCTACACTGAAACAATGAGCCCTGGGTGGACATCCAATAAAACACTACCAAATATTTTATCAAAGCAAAAGCATATAAATTTTTTTCACTGCTGGTATTTTGCACCACAGTTAACAGCTATTTCCCTTCATCGACCTCCTGTGCTGGTACTGGTGTGGTCACATGGGGATATTCCATTACATCTGGTGGACCAGCCCCAAACTTACCCCTTTTTGGGATGCTGTACAATCTCTCTTCTGCCCTCCCTACTGCCCAAGAAACCCTGGACCTTCCTCCTGTGCTATTCTACACCTGACACAGATGCACACTTGCTGCTCATGTCTTACCTGCGGCCAAGTGCCATAGTGCAAAGACCGGGAAAGAGCGTCCTGCTTTAAACTCTCTGATCTAATATGTGTGATTTTTCACAAGTATACAAAAGAAGGCATCTCACCTTAGTGGTAAGGGAGAGGCCTACTAAAAAGTGCTAAATCTATGGGCCTCATTTACTAAGGTTGATTATGTGCAGCGATTTGCTATCGATAGACATCGCTGCGCTTTTGCTGTGATTTTTTCTAAATAAGCGCAGTATTTACTAAGAGTCGCTTATGTTTGTCGATTTTCATTTTCTGTCGATGATGATCGATGTTGCAAGAATCATTCGTGCTGCGATCTTTACTCACAAACTCCCGGAACTTATATGTGTTTAATGTTAATTTGCTTTTCAACAAGTGTTAAATCGCCCATCTTTTAACATAGTCGCGCGACTTTGCTGAAGTCACGCAAGATGATGCCACACAACCTCTATAAAAGGTCATTTGGGATCAAGCTGAAGCCACCACTTTGTGTTTCACACTGTGGAATGAACCAGGGGAATGTTTCAACTGAGTTACAGATTTCCTATTTTGTTAGAAAGAATTGTCTACTTACTAACATATAAGTTATGATATGTACATACTGAGTATTGTCATTTCTGACTGGTTTTTTACTGTTTAAATGTGTATGTGTGTTTTTTAGACTGTGTAACTGTGTTTTTCTCTAACTTGTTTGGCCTGTGTATCGGTATGTGTACTTTTTGGAAGTTTGTGCCAGATGTCTGTTTATGTGTCTTCTCCTGTGGCATGCTTTTAATTTTGTTTTCAACTTTGGTATTAAATTGAGTCCAGTACTGTGTAATTCTCAAAGTTTTAATATATTTGAATTTGTTCATTTTCACATATCTCACAACTGCCAACCTACAGAACATGTCTGATATATAAAAATTTAAACGTTAATTGTAATCTTTCATTTTTAATGTCTGTGCATTGTCTTTACTGTAGAATGTCGCAAAAAATGGTGCCAAGGCATTTTCATGGAGATTCTGAATCAGAGGAGAGTGATGAGGTGCAGACTCCACCTCCCAAGAAAACCAAGACTGGCTGAAATGTCCGATTTTCTTTTGATGAAAATTGTGCCCTTGTTGATGGGATTATATCCGTCTATGATGATGTCCTGGGTGACAGTGCCGTCACAATGTCCTATGCCCGCAAGACACAATTGTGGAAAGCTATTGTTGCATCAGTTAATGCCGTAAGCATGCACAACTGTTCGGAGTATACCTGCCGCAAAAGGTTCTTCGACATAAAGCGGAAACTACGTGATAAGATTATTGCAGAAAGGGAAGCAGCCAGGTGGTGGCCCATCCAAAACATTTCAATATTCCTCATACGTGGAGAGAAGGAGGTCCATCTCTTCAGAGGAGGCCCTTCAGGGGGTTAATGTCTTGGACACTGACAGGCCAAACTTAGAAGGTATTTTTGAATTTATTGATAAATTTAAATGTTCTACCAATGTGCTTTGAGTCCATTGTTTGCACCTCAGTTCAATTTTTGTTGTCCTAACATAGTTCTCTGTATTCTTGCATGTAGCTGATGACACTATGCCCTCCACACCAGAGATGATAAGTACGCCACCCACAGGGAGATTCTCGTCCGATGATGAAATTGCTGGTAAGCATCATTCTTTTCCTTGTGTTGTGCTGCTTTAGCTTGGTATTCTTTATCCTTTTCCATCTGAAAATGTTATAAAAATCAGTCAATAATTATAATGAAAAGGATCATGTTTACATGGCTATTATGTCCCTCGTTTTTATGTTATGCAAATTAATATATGCACGTCCACAAAAACTGTATCAAAGGCCCTGATCCTGAATTAACGCTGGGCAGCAGCGTAAGATCGTCTAAAAAGACGATCTGCGCATGCGCCTTGCAGATGTCGCCCGGCGCAGCTACAGCAATGCCCGATCATGGATCGGGCGTCCGTAGCAGCAGCGTAGTAACGTTGGAGGGGGCGTCCCCCAGCGTTACTACACTGCAGTTAGAGAGCAAGTAGATGGGGGGAGGGTAATGAGGCTGGGAGGGTAGTGTTGTCGTACTAACGCCGCTGTCCCAGCGTATTTACACTACCTTACGCCGACTGAAGTTAGGATAGCCTTCCGCCGGCGTGAGGGAGTGTAAATACGATGGGGCAGGGGGAGTGTCAGGGGGAGTCCCACGATGTAACGCTGAGCGTTAGTACGCTCAGCGCTACAACGTAGGTCTGGATCAGGCCCAAAGATCATAAAGCTGACTTCCAGATTAAACTATGATTTGAAGTAAGGTAATGGTAATAGAACCAAGTAAACAACAATGGGATAGATCCAGAACTACGTGTGCAATACGTTTCCAGGCGTAACGTATTTTCACACGCGTATGTTCTATACACTCCCCTAGGCACACCCCTTGAATGTACGTATTTCACCGAGTTCCGCTTCCCAAACCCTACCTTAACTTTTTTCCGCGTAACAACGTACGTCCGCTAACGGACCTATAGACTACGTGAACGTACGCCGCTTAGCACGCCCATACTGTACACTTTACATACAAACCTCCACCTACTTCACGTAAATCGAACGTATTGTTGACTCACGTAAAATTGGCACGCCCACACGTAAGTATTTACGTGACAAATACGTGAATGGCCCATTCGTTCACAATTACACTACGCTAATGACCGTATTTTCTATGGTGCGCATGTGCAGTACTTAGAAATAGGTGAAATTCGCTCCGATGCGTTGTTCTGGGTCAGGCCTAATGTCTTTAAGCAAGACATTTTATATTACCTCTTTAAAACCCCTTTAGATATGTCCTAAAAACGTTATTACAGCTTGACTAATCTAACTGTGCTTGTGTTTAAACTTACCTTGTGTTTGCATACTAGGTGCATCACAAGCACATCACAATGCTCCAGTTCCCACTGTTGGTCAGGCACCTAATGTGGAGGAAAATATACAATAAGTTACCCTACAGATGGAGGAAATTGTGACACCAACTCAGGAACCAGCACCACAGCCACCAATCTAACCAAAACCATCACCATTACCAACAAGTTCACACACAATTATGCAAACCATTGCGGACTGCATCCAACCTCTTGAGAGACATCAGTCTGGAGTCTCTGATAACAATAGGCACACCATGCGCCGTTTTCTCAACCAAATGAGGTGACAAACAGTTGTGAGTAATCTTGGTTTGAACCGCATAGCAGATGCGCTTGAAAACCTAAATGTGCATATAGCACAAAATACAAGTGCTGTAGAATCAGCTAATAACATGCGCAGGGAGCTACATACTCAATTGTTACATATTTCTGCCCAATTAAGTACCAATCTAGCTCTACATAACCAACTTCATAATTGAGTGAAAAAAGCCACATTACTACACCAGGTAGTTCTGCCCAAAATACTCCATCCGGACGAGGTGCACGCACAAGGGGTGGGAGAGGCAAATGTCATGCCACCAGAGCGACTTGCCAATCCCAACGCAAATCAAAATAGCCAGGTTTCTGTGGAAAATGTTGGAAAAAAAAATGGTTACATGTTGTATGTTGGTTGTCCAATTTCTGACAAAACGTTATGCTCCTGTTTAGCATAATTGTCAAACTAAAATTTTTTGGAAACCCAAAAAAAAGGTGTTTGGATAATCTTTCATTCTTGCAAGCATATGGTCACATTGATTTTACATAAACATTATGACATAGGTTAAAAACTTTACCTTTTAAAAATTACAGACACTAGACAAATTAGGAACAGATGATATGTTAGAGCCCATAGTTGTACAGAAATACTAACAAGTGCATAAGGACATTTGTCTGGGTATTTATTAGTAAATTAGACAGCATTGGCCTTAATATAGTCATATAATGAGTTGAATCTGCATGATATTTGTATAGTATGTGTGCACCTTTGCGCTTCTAATTTGAAAATGCTTACAGGGGTTAAAAAAATACATTTGAAATGTTAAGAAACTTAGTAAACCTGGTCTGAATTAAGTTCTCTCTGACTTACCTCCCATCCTCAGTAGAACCCTCATCTCCAGATGGTAAATAGCCACCTTGTTCTTGCTCCTCAACTGCAGTAATGTCGGGAGATTGTTGGTTTATGGCTACATTATGCAGGAGACAACAAACAAGCACAATATCTGACACCTTTTCAGGCTTATAAAGCAACACACCACCAGATTTATCAAGGCACTTGAACCTGGTTTTTAAAAGTCCAAAGGTACATTCTATCACTTCTCTAGTGGCTATGGGCAGGATCCAGACCTTCGAGGTCTGTGCGGCAATCATTGTAGCGGGGAGTGCACTTACGTGTCCAGATTCCTAACGATTCCCTAACGATTACAATCAGCTCTGCGGCCTTACAGCCGCATTGCTGATCAGAATGGGACTTCCTCCACCCCATTCCCTAATCTGAATGCCTTGACATAAAGGGGGGGAGACCCCTTTTCGTAACAGCGGGCGGACGTAACTTACATGCGCATGTGCACAACCTTCAAAACAGGGAAATTACGGCCGAGCCGGCCATAATTCCCTGTGCGGCCGTAGCTCAGGATACGGCCCTATGTGTGCCTGATTGTAATTGTATTGGCCAGAAGTTTGTGGATTCAATAGAGGTGTCATCAGCCAGGAGCGACACCCATATCCTGACTCCCCTAAGGGGTTAAAATGAAGAAAAAGCATTAGCGCCTGCTCAAATTTGGCAAACAAAGATGACCGCCTCAGAATATAGGAATCATAGCATGACCCAGGGAAGCCAACAAATACACTCAATATTTTCATTTTAGCATCACAGACCACCTGAACATTCACGGAATGATAGTGATGTCTGTTGACATACACCTGGGCGCATCGTTTAGGTGGTCTCAGTGGGATATGAGTGCAATCTATAGCACACAGGACATTGGAGAATCCTGAGATGCCATAAAATGCTTGCTTCAGGGCTCGCCAATGTGACTCCTGGCTGGGGAAGCAGATATATGTGGGCACAAATTTCTTGAGTGCACTTAACACAAGTTAAGTGACGTGAAAAACTGGCCTGTGAAAGCCCAAGCACTTACTTAATTCTGGATCCAGCCCATGGAAAGTAAAAAATCAAGGTTGTAATTTGGCTATTGATTTCAGTATGTGAATAGGTGGGAGAAGATATTACAGTAAAACAGAGTTTAAAGAGTATTGGCAAAGCTTTTCCAAACTATTATGTGACTGTTGTTGCCATGGATATATCACAAATATGAACAAATCTGATTTTATCCAAATTAGTGTAAGAAAGCAATTGTCAAATTCCATATTGGACTTTAAAATGCGGTGCAAGAAAAAAATCCTTTGTATAAATTTGCGCAATGTGCCGTTCCTGAGGCAAGTGAATTCCTCCCAATGTTTCCCATAATGTTGGCTTTCAATTAATGGTTTGTTGACAAAATTCCATAAAAGTATATATAAAAACTATTGATTATTTACAGGTTATCTATGGTTAAAAATTATAAAAGAATCAAACAGACTGAATAAACAGAAATTTTTTTATCATTATGACAAATGCAGCTCAATTAATCAATGAAAAAAATATAGCAGAGATCCTGATAATAACAAAACATAAAAATGTGGGTTCGGATTCACAGTTACGTAGTTTTCGTCTTATGTACGTTGTATTAAGAATTGAGCTACTACGCATGCATAGTAGCTTATTTACGCTATCTAAGTACCTTTTCTGTATGTAGATAGCGTAAACGTGGTCTAAAGACCGTGCTTCCGCAATCTACTTACAGAAATAAAAAAGAGCAGCACATGCTTGAAACGCGTCGGCTGGGTTATAGGTGAGAATGACCCCCACTCCTCACTCACAGTACTGCTTCTCCACCCTCTCCTGGTATTTAGGTTTGAAGGGCCCTATTACCTCTATCGCAGTATTGAGGAGTTAAAAAATGGAATTTGGGGTATAAGTGGGATTAATAGAGACGTAGGGGGCTACCCCCTCCCCTATTTGGAAAGACAGGATTCCCTATATACACTATGGAAGAAAATATATTGTGTAAACCTGATATTGTTTTTATGAAAGATTTTATTTTTGGAAGAAATTGAAGGATTGCATCGTGAGACTTATTTACGACACAGTGTTTAAAGAAACTCTTTATTGAGATCACAAACATTTCATTCTGAAATATCGGTATCACAGTAAAGCACAATGAGCTGTCCCGTTTTCTGTATTTCATTCTGAGTGAACCGTGTGTAAAGGAACAAGCAACCTCTCTGGGACAGCAATACGAGAACTAATTTCAACACCTGAATCCAAGAGAAGGAATATGTGAGTAGTGACGTTCTTTACTATTCACCTTTGAATTAATTACTGCACCTAGAGAGGATTTTTCTGGTTTTGTGTTTCTGAGGTCCAACGATCTAGGAGAAAAAGAGCGAGAAAGAAGAAACAAGAGAGGAAAAACGTGAGTGGGGTATTATTTATTATACACTTACTTTACAATATTACTCCAGGGGTTACACTCAGTTTTTTTATATGAAAAAAACAGACCCCCTTATTGTAATCCCCAATGTCCAGAATCTACACAATTCGGTCTACAGAATTTAAATATGCAACAGTGAAGTGAAAGAGTCCGCGCTCATATGTTCCTCTAATACAGTTCCAAAGGTCACTTTTATTTCTAAATTGTTGTTCTGATGTTCATTCTCTTTTCTTTCTCCTTCCTCCTCTATACGTTTTAATCCTTCTCTCTCCTTCTCCTTCTATATAGCCAACAAACCTCAAAGAGTAAAACAGGAGAAATCCCCTCGTGTGGTATCGTCAGGTAAGTGAATCACTGTACTCTGTATTTTACTCACACTTTATTTCTCTTGTTCTTTTACGTGGTTTTTTCTATTTGAGGATTGACACCTATTGAGAAGGATTGAAGAGGAAGGATTGAAAAGCGAACTGAAAGGGAGAAAAGAACTGATTATAGGCTAGAAGAACAAGAGAAATAAAGTGTGAGTAAAATACAGAGTACAGTGATTCACTTACCTGACGATACCACACGAGGGGATTTCTCCTGTTTTACTCTTTGAGGTTTGTTGGCTATATAGAAGGAGAAGGAGAGAGAAGGATTAAAACGTATAGAGGAGGAAGGAGAAAGAAAAGAGAATGAACATCAGAACAACAATTTAGAAATAAAAGTGACCTTTGGAACTGTATTAGAGGAACATATGAGCGCGGACTCTTTCACTTCACTGTTGCATATTTAAATTCTGTAGACCGAATTGTGTAGATTCTGGACATTGGGGATTACAATAAGGGGGTCTGTTTTTTTCATATAAAAAACTGAGTGAAACCCCTGGAGTAGGAAGTAACCGCTGCCACTTGGGGATAGAGAGAGCGGTCAGGTAGTCCCATTGTTTGATTACGGACAGAAATGGTACGTAGATGGCGTAAATAAGCTACTATGCATGCTTAGTAGCTCAATTCTTAGAACAACGTACGTAAGACAAAAACTAGGTAACTGTGAATCCGGACCGTGGAATCTATTCTCCATCATACCACCGGTATGTGTGGTGTGTGCGTATGTGTGAGTGTTTATATATGGCTGCTGTGTTTGGTAATGTTCAGGATGTCTGCTGTGGTATTTGCCTATTGCTGGTGTATTTCTTCAGGCCGTGTTTGTCTGAAATTTGAATAATTCTCATGTGATTTGTTTTATGTGTTTGTTAAATGCTGCATTCAAAAGACATTTTAATACCCGACATTCCTGCCCAAAGAACACTCGTTTTGTGTCTTGGCACCTGACATGTACATCCAAAAGAGGCTGCAATGATCCTAAAAAAATAAAATGCTAAGGGACAAACAAACAGATGTAAATTGACTCGTGACTACTTGTGACTACATAAGTCTAGTTTATGTAAATGTGCTTACAGGAAACATTAATATATATTTGAATAGATATAGGGTTAACTGAGTTTACAAATTTGACATCTTCTTGCTGGAAAAGTTGGGCAGATATTCCAGGATTAGTGTGTGTGTTATATGTCTATGTCTTGTATTGCATCCACAAAACACGAGAAATGATATTTCATTGAGCTGAGGTGAGGAGCAGGGGCTGCACTGAGATATATGCACCCTGTGTGACAGTCCTGTTTCACCGCCTTGAACCAGATCAGCGGGTCAAAACCCTTATTTTCTTCTTTATTTTAAAATGGTCCTAATGGGACAGTCTCAACATTTTCCAGTTAGTCCCTGTGTGTAGAAGGCAATTTTAGTTAGGTTTCTAGTTCTGCAGGTGCATGGAGCCTGTTTGGGTCACAATCCTGTAATGTAAATGCAACACATTTTGCACCAAGCATAACAACTTTATTTAACAAAGTACATAATACAAAACCTTAAACACGTGATAAAACGTGCTCAGATTATAGGCCGTGTTCAGACCTCTGCATGTGATATGTACATGCAGAGGTCTGGAACTACGCATGGAAAAGGGGAGTGAACCCCCTGTCACTCCCCTCAATCGTGTGTAGATATGGACACTTCCCTGTCCATAAAGCAACCTTAGTTTTTCCGTGCAGATTTGTGTCCGTGTACACACAGATCCACACGGAACTCATAAACCCCGCCCCAGACAGCTATTCTGCATGCCTAATCCCGCCCCGATTTAGGCATGCAGAATTTATGCACTGCCCCAACATACGGATCTCAATGAAATCATATGCATAACATCTACCTTAACTTTTCCTTTCGTATCTGCGGTTGTACGTATCGGCTTGTCGTATGTAACTGCCTAACCCAGCCCATACTGTACAATTTAAATGCCTCCCTTCACCCACAATGCGTATTTTCTTCTTGCATAAGGATAATACGCCCCTTCGTATGTAGTTACTGTCGTACTTAAGTCTGGATCGAGAGCTGGCCCTAGCCATAGGCAGTATAGGCGATTCGCCTAGGGCGGCATCTGGACAGAGGGGGCAACATTGAGGCTGAGTCATCCATTGAACAATTTTGGGCAGCCGAATCCACCATGCAGGGAGATCACAATCTTGGTCTCTCCCCCTGCAGCCTCTGATCAGATCATTCTGACAGAAGCTGCAGGGGAGAGACTTAGACACAGAGCTCCCTGCTTCTCTCATTGGGTCTGCTGGCTGTCCATCAAGTGAGTGCTCATGTTCAGCCTCCACGCTGCTGCTGAAGCTGCTGCCTGCCAGTAAAGAAAGTGAAAGTAAAAAGAAGAGCAGCTTGTGTATTGAGGACAGAAAATAAACAAAGTCTAGGTAAGTAAATATGATGCTTTATTATTTATCTACTTACTGATCTACTTTACTGAACTGTTCTGTACTATAGCCATATCAGGAAGGGGGAAACTTGTGACTTTCTGGCAGTTTAGTTTGTGTCTCAGGACTTCATACTTGTGGCTAGCACTCTGGCATCAGTTTATACTTGAATCTCCAGTCAGCAGAAAGCTGATAAGAATATGCAGGCATGTCAGTAATATCTAGAGACAGCAGTGTGTAGGAATGGGACACAGACATATCACTGTTTAAATCAGTGACAGTAAGAGCCTCCCACATGGAAGGGGCTGCTCTGTCTGGCCAGGATGGGACACTGTAGGCTTGGTGTCTCTAGGTGCATCCCTATATATAAATAAAAATAAAAAAGTCTAAATGAAGAAATTAAAAATCTTTTTTTTACTCCATTTTGATTCTCAGTATTTTACAGTGAAATGATGGTCCCAGTTAGCAGAAAAACCATAGCAGTGTATTTGATTAGCTGGCTGATTAGTAGGTGGCACCAATTTGCTAGGGCACCAAATTGGCTAGGACCGGCCCTGTCTGGATCTACCCCAAAGACAAAAAAAATTCTCATTTCTACTAAAGGCTGTGCAGAATGTTTACAGCAGGGTTGCCGACTCTCCCGGAATTTCTGGGAGACTCCCGAAATTCGGGCAGTACTCCCGGTATCCCGGGAGAGCCAGCAAATCTCCCGCAAGTGACTTGAGGCCCGTGGTTTCACTGAAACCACTGCCTCAAGTCCTGCCCCCCTGCCTAGCAACACTAGTATACTAGTGTTGCTAGGCACAGGAAGGGACTTGATTACGCAATTTGCGGCATCAAGCCCCATCCCGACCCCTATTTCAATCAAAAAACGGGGCAGTATGAGCCAGGGGGTGGAGCCTAATGACGTGATTTGCATAAAACACGTATTTAAGCCCCGCCCCCGCATGCGTCGCTAGCTTCTCTCCGGGATCTCCCGGAGGGAAGCTTCCAAAAGTCGGCAACCATGGTTTACACAGAGATACTGTATATGACAATGTTTTGGAGGAAACTACCTGCAATGGACCAGATTCAGAGAATGGAAATAAGAGAGGAAAGTTATTCTTGGGTAAAACCATGTAGATTTCAGGGGGAGTCAAGTTATTTGTAATCTTTGAAAGCAGGGATATATCTTTGAAATGCTTACTGCACGCAGATACTGACCAGCTTTATATTTACACCAGGGTTGGCAACTTTTGCCAGATACTGTTTTTTAGCTGAAATAGGGATAGGGACGGGGCTTGATGGTGCAAATTGCGTCATCAAGACTCCCCTGTCCCTAGCAACACTAGTATACTAGGTAGGGGGGCAGGACTTGAGGCCATGGTTTCTATGAAACCACAGGCCTCAAGTCACTTGCGGGAGATTTGCAGACATTCTGGGAGAGTCTGCAACCCTGATTTACACTGTTATTTTGACTTGGGCAAGGAGGCGCCACCTCTCAACTCTAATACTGTTTGAAACAGATGATAGATGACTCCTCTGAAATCACCGTGGTTTTGCCCAGGAGTAACTTTCCTCTCTTATTTTCAATCCCTGAATCTGGTGTAATGTGCTTATTATATAACATACTGAGCATGTGCATATTTGGATAATAAATCATCCCTTTTGTGTCTAGCTGTGTTACTACTTCCATCAGTCCACTAAACAGTGAATAGATGTTTTTCTGTTCTCTCTTCACACTCTCCTGATAACCGCAGCAAAAGATTAATCTGCAGAATAATGGCACAGACATGTTAGGACTCCCAAAATACCATCCCACGTCCTTTCAAGCAGTTGTATTTGTCTGTCTCTATGGTGAGGATTAGATGGTGTGTGCTCTCGGTCATTTAGTTCTGCGCTGTTGTGTGGGATTGGAACAGCTGGAGCGGTACAGGGGCCTGCTGGTTCTTGTTTATATCAATGGAAAAAAGCAAAACTTAATGTAAACACTAAAGTATTTGGGCAGCAAGAATGAAGAAGAGCAGAAGAGAATCCAATCATCTGTGTCAAATACACATCTTATTCCACTCAGATATGAATAAACTAGCTAGTAATTTCTTATCCTTGTAATAAAGAGAGCATCCTGGTGTGATCTCTGGTGGTTTGGAATTCTGGTGGCTTCCATGTGCTGCTCAGGTGCCTAATTTAATTGATACTTTTATATGATATTTATAGTAAATTGACCAGATTCTGGGTCAAACAACTGGATGAAACTAACAAGGAAAAGCAAACATTTTGTAAAAATTCAGGACCAATATTTTCTATTTATCATCAACAAGAAACAATAGAACAGGCACCAGCAAAGACATGGAGAGGTTTTCAGGGTGGAGAAAAGAACAAAGATCCAATGGGTCCTTAGAGATTGTGGGCCAGATACTAAACTACGTACGCGAGTGATTTTACGCTAGCCGCTGATGTAAAATCGCACATTAGTATTTACTATGCATGCGTGCGCCAGATGTTACGCCATATAACTCTGAATGTATGTACCAGCCTAGTATCAACAGCGTAACTATGAACGAAGGGGCGTGACATCCATACGACACCCATAATTACGATTCGGAGGCAAGGGGGGCATTTAAATCGTACAGTATGGGTGCTTAGGCACTTACGTACGTGAAGCCTTTACGTACATCAGTAGTTATGCTTTGAAAAGTTAAGGCAGGGTTTGGCAAACGTAAAACGACCTAAGTACGTATGAGCTAGGGGAGTGCATAGAAAATACGCTAGCGTAAACACGCTATGCAATGAAACGTAACAAGCACTTAGGTCTGGATCTTCCCCCGTGTCTTGAACATAGTCTACGATTGGATCACTCCTAAATGATGAGATTTTGGGACAGGTCCACCATATGCTGAGGTAAGTCTCCCTATAGACATACCCTTCAGCAGCTTCGCTGGGCAGCTGGAAACGTTTTACTTATCACTATTGTGATACCTAGAACTCTTTGTTTGCCATTTCTGTGATCAATGTAGATATAGAAGTACTTTCTGTGAGTTCCAGCCAAGTGTTCTTTCTTTTGAAACATGACACAGACACAATTTAACAAGATGAAAAAATGACCAAAGGAATGAATGAAAAATGACAACAGAGGGTAATGTTACTCACATCTAATTCATTCATTCATTTCTCGACACATGATCTCCTTTATGACTTTATGATGTAGATGCATTTATCTTTATTCTTATGCAAGGAATATTTTTAAGTTTTTCATAAATGTCATATATACAGTATATATATATATATATATATACATACATACAGTGGCCATGGCACCAAATGTTTTGAGAATGACACAAATATTAATTTTCACAAAGTTTTATTATGCCATATAATGCATAATATTATGCATATAAAAGGGCTTCCCATGCAAGGATTTTGCTGCTAGTAAGTTTGCACCTAAATCATCCATTTATCTGATCATCAAGAAGGCTTCAGGGCTCCCAAGAACGTCCAGCAAGCGCCAGGACCATCTCCTAAAGTTGATACAGCTGCGGGATTGAAGCACCCACCACCAGTGCAAAGCTTGCTCAGAAATAGCAGCAGGCCGTTCACACAAAGTGAGGCGAAGACTTTTGGAGGATGGCCTGGTTTCAAGAGGGGCAGCAAAGAAGCCACTTCTCCCCAGGAAAAACATCAGGGACAGACTGATATTCTGCAAAAGGTACAGGGATTGGACTGTTGAAGACTGGGGTAAACTCATTTTCTCTGATGAAGCAATCCCCTCATATATTGTTTGGAGCATCTGGAAAAACACTTGTCTGGAGAAGGAAAGGTGAGTGCTACCATCAGTCTTCATGTGTGGGGTTGCTTCTCAGCCAAGGGAGTGGGCTCACTGAAAATTTTGCCTAAGAACAGAGCCATAAATAAAGAATATTACCAAAACATCCTCCAAGAGCAACTTCTCCCAACCATCCAAGAACAGTGTGGTGAGGAACAGTGCCTTTTCCAGCATGATGGAGCACATTGCCATAAGGCAAAAGTGATAGCTAAGTGGCTCGAGGAACAAAACATTAAATTTTGGGTCCACGGCCAGCAGACATTAATCCCATTAGGAACTTGTGGTCCATTCTCAAGAGGCGGATGGACAAACAACACCCACAAATTCTGACAAACTCCAAGAATTGATTAGGCAAGAATGGGCGGCCATTAGTCAGTATGTGGCCCAGAAGTTGATTGACAGCATTTCAGGGCGAATGGCAGATGTCTTGAAAAAGAATGCAAATATTGACTCATAGCATAAACTCAATTGGGCAGATCCAGACCTACGGCCGCCATAACTGGCGTGGCGGCCGTATGCGTAAGAATGGCAGAAATGCCGTTCTGCGCATGCGCCGGGCATGTTTTGCCAAGTGTAATCGATGGGTCTGTGAGCCCTGGATCTAGCGTCCGTAACTACAGCATAGTTACGGACGAAGGGGCGGGCAGCTCCGTAACTACGCTGTATTTATGGAAGCTGGGCGGGGGAGGGAGGGTAATTAGGAAGGGAGAGCTGGGTTAAGGAGGTTACGCTCCTGTGTGAGTTTAGTTACATACAGTTATGTCGACTGAAGTTAGGGTAGCTTTTAGCCGGCGTGTGTAACTACGCTCACACAGGGGGAGTGACAGGGGGAGTGCACCAGAGCTACGCTGGCCGTATTTACTGCTAGCAGGCCAGCGTAGCTCTGGATCAGGCCCAATGTAATAAGCCTCTGACACTTATGAAATGCTTGTAATATTACTTCAGTATACTATAGTAACATCTGACAAAAACCAATGAAGTAGCAAACGTTGTTTGCTTTCTACTCTGATTAGATATGGAACTTAACTTTCAATTACCCTCCACTATCAGGCAGGAAGATGGATAACTACAGAAATCAAGAACCTTAAGCATCATAGGCTACTCTTTCTCGACATTCCTCCTTACATTTCTTGTTGGACAACGGTAAACAAACAAGGAAATATCACATTTTCTTAACATTGAGTCAGTTGAAACACAATCTAAGGGGTTAAATATCATTCAAACTTTAATAGAAATCAGACTTGTAACCCATTATATTTCTAATTTCTTTTTACCAAATTTTTTCATATATTTCATATTTTTTCATATATTTCATATACAAATCTACTGATGTTAATTAACAGAATTCAATTTTATATAACTCTGTTTTATACTCTAACTTATATATAACTCAAACCACTATCACCTCAAAAATTGATAATTTATAACACATAAACTGTCAAAATTAAACCCAAAAAGAATTCTGATATATTCACTTATATATTCCAATAAAATATATATTTATTAATTTACAACCTAAAAACACATATAACTTATGGGCCCATAAATAAACACTATTGTTACAAAAGACCTATTAATATAAAAACGTTATCCTTTGTATAAGTCAAATATATATAATCTAGAACAAATGAATCAGTTCACTATAATATATTTTGCTCAAATAACAGCTCATCTTGTTACTTTGCATAAAAGTATTAAAATGAATAAGTAAACATATCCAATGTATTCACGTTATTTGTATCAGTTCAACCAGACATAGAAATGGCAATATAAAATGCACATTGAAAATTCCAATATTGGGTATTTTGAAACTTTCGTGGTATAGGCAAAATTTATATCGGCACCTTCAAAAAAAGAACTGATTCAGAGTAATCCGTATAATCTAATACACACAAATGGTAAACAGTCTATTCCACACATTGATTACAGTTCACTACCAGCACTAATTCCTGTGTCATAATGGCAGATAGATTAGTGCGGCTAGATTCCTCCAACACACCTTTTGCCCTAATTGGTAGGTGTTAGCCTCGGCTCTCCAATACTGCCAAAATGACTCCAGGAGCTGTAGATTTAAAGTGAAGCTCGTAGACTGAAAATCCAATGATCCACGGCGTGTGCACCCACCAGTTTTGGCTAGTTATTTTGAGATAAGGCTGGCAATTTGCTGTGGCGGTATAAATAAAAAGTGATTGTATGGGACCCAATAAAAAAGTTAGAAACAAAAACCTAACGTGTTTCTTGCCCATGGGGATTACATCAGAGGTATAGAACACTGGATGTCATGGTCACCATTAATAGCTCACATCTCATTCATTAATGAACAGCTGGAGAAATTTAACTCCTTCATCATCTTGTTATCCATATAACTCTTGTTAATCTGTGAACCCACATAAACTAAGAATTTATA
>WWET01000205.1:514185-527637 GCA_011038615.1 Limnodynastes dumerilii | reverse complement strand
TCCAATAAAAGAATAAAATAGATATCTCCATGCCTTGCATTTATAACGCAAAACACTTATATTAGGCAACAGTCAAATCCCCAGTTTTCGCTTTACATGATAATTCAATTATTTTACAATTAATTGTGAATATTTTGGTTGAGAACTCTTAATTTGCATCAAGTATTTGAACACAGAATTTTTGAGCTACAAAACTGAATTATGACATTAGGTATTTTAAGAATGTTATGAGTAGACTATTACTACCCCGGAGGGTAAAGCGGGAACATCATCTTATCTGTTATTGAATGACAAAGACGTATCCATACTCAGAAAAGCGGGTGTGTCTTTCTTGTAATTGTAAACATAGTACATTAGTGGAACGGGAGCTCATGGCTTTTGGAGAAATGTGACATGGCCATTAGAGAAAATGCCTTGTCTCGTTCATTGTTAATGAGCCTAGTATGAGAGCGTATTCTAAAGTTCACCATTTAAATTTTATAGATACACAATAATGATTATTATGGCAATTATAATGTCAATTGCAATGCTCCTGAAGTAAACTCTGGTGATGGAAGGGCAGAGGGGAGCAGTAGCATAAGTTCTTCCAGGACACCCGGAGGCAAGGGAGCGGGGCACAGCACTGGTGTGACGTCATGACGTGGTGAGGTCGTGCAATGCTTACCTGGGAAAAGGTAAGGAAAATCCTTTTAATAGAGCCCACAGCCAGTACAAGCTATATTATTGGCTTTGGCCAGTTAACAGAGCTTTCAGAAACTAAGTGCAGGACAGGCCACTGCAGAGGAGGACAATGGAAGTGCCCCCTCCGGGCTAGCAGCTTGCATTGCCTCCAGTATTTCCGTCACTGGAGGGGAGATGTTTATTATTACTGACTCTGCACTGTGTGAATAAATACTGGATGTAAATATAAAACGTTGCATATTCTGTCCCTGTAATTATGCCACCCTTATAGGTACCATCCTTTTATGCAGGATAAGGGCTGGATCCTGACTTGCGACCTCATGTCACTTACGCACACAAAGTTCATAAGTGGCCTGATTTGACGGGAGGGCACATGTGTCCTCCAGATGTTGCTCTAGTGTTACCATAGTGACAGTAGCATAGCAAGAATCGTACGGAACTTCTGTACGATTCTGTGCTTCCACTTCACCCGCTTAAGTGGGCAGTGGGAAGCATAGTAATTGTACAGTGTGGGAGGGGTATGCTACACTCGTGCGGATCAGCTGTCGTACGGACCACTGATCCACACGCTTTACTGAAGGAAGGCTTATGCCATAAAGCCTGCATGATAGAGGGGAGTGGCAGGAGGCGTTTACTCCCCTCTCTCTGTTGGACGGACAGACTTCCACACGTACGGAAAGCCTGGATCCGGCACTAAGCTTTCATTATTCCTTAGCAATACTTACACACAGAGCTTTTTTGTGCAGCCCTGGTAGGTTTCCATGGGTAAGACCTGTTTTACTGGCACTATAATCAAGAA
This sequence comes from Limnodynastes dumerilii, assembly GCA_011038615.1. Taxonomy (NCBI): domain Eukaryota; kingdom Metazoa; phylum Chordata; class Amphibia; order Anura; family Limnodynastidae; genus Limnodynastes; species Limnodynastes dumerilii. The sequence goes on along the minus strand of WWET01000205.1, from coordinate 526,157 downwards.
TAAAAAAAGGCCGTGGCAACTACAATTGGGCACATAATGAAGTGGGGCTTGACTGTGGTCTGTTGGTAGAATGGGGAGATTAAATCAGGTGAGTACAGGCAAACTGAACACTGCTTACACATTATCAAAATGACACAAGCGACAATTTAGCAACATATTTAGCTGTATGTTAATCTTACAAAAAATATTTCAAAACCCATTCTGTATCAAATGATTGAATGCATTCATGGCAGCACAATGTTAGTTATGGCTCTCTTATAGAGAGAAATTAGTGCCCTTGGGCCTGATCCAGACCTACGCATGAGAGTGAAGCGTATTACCGCTGCAGCGTAAAAACTTTCACTCCCATGACACTCCCCTTACCTTCCTTTCATTACACCCGCCGAACCCTACCCTAACCTGTCCATGTGTTCGTACGTATTTTCGTAGCGACGCGTTGTTCGTAGCGACGCGCTTAGCACGCCCATACTGCACAATTTAAATGCCCCCCCCCCGCCTACATTCCTTAACTCCAGTATCCGTACTAACTTCGTACTATAAACATGCCCTCGTAGTCGGAAAAAACGCAAACAATACGGACGCCCGAATCGCCGCTACGAAAAGGTCTTTGGTACGACCGGAAGTTGTCACTATTTTACGCTTACGATCAGCGTTAGATCACATGCGAGCGTAGGTCTAAATCAGGCCCCTTGTGTCTAACATTGCATCTCCTGGCCAGCTATTTTTTATTATTGGTTAACAACTGTACTGAGTTTAGACCACAAACAAAATGCTCATATTTCTTTACTGTAAATAAAGACTACATGGACAGTACATCTTCTGAAATCAATTACTGTGCTAAACTTCTAAAAACAGCGCCTTGGACATGTTTCTTCATTACTTCAGAAAGAGAAACAATGCTAAGGGGAAAGGTGATGATTACAATTGCAATTTTAATTGATACAAGATGTAGACTAAGAGAATGATTACACTGATGATTAACTTTTTTATATATTATTTCTTTACTAGTTATGAGGGATGTTTACTCTGTATTGTGGTCATACAGGCCAACAGTTTTCCTTGAAATGCTTCTGTTATTTAATTTATTGAGTTCCTTTTTGTGACTATGGGCCGTATCCTGAACTACGGCAGCTCAGGGAATTACGGCTGGCTCGGCCGTAATTTCCCTGGTTTGAAGGTTGTGCACAACCTTCATACGGCGGCATAAGGGCTTGCCCCCCCTTTTACGCATGCTGTATCTCTGTCATAAAGGTGGAAATAGACATGCAGATTAGGGTACGGGGCAGGGAAAGCATAGCTGATCGTTAACTTTAGGGTAGGAATCTGGACATGTAAGTGTCTAGAATTACGCCCACCAGGGGGGAGTGCATGCTACGATGGCGGCCATACAGACTGACAGACAGATATTGCGTTTCATGCTCTTTTAAAGACTGAAGGAACAAGACAGAGGCTCATTTTTTTAGGGGGGTCAATTGATGTTTAAGGCAATACGAATAGAAAATAAATGGTTATCCCCAGATAATTACCTAGAGGGGTCATATTTTAGAAAAGATGTGTTTCAGTGTTAGAGCTGTATAGTAAAGGTGTATTCATGTAATTACTTTATGACCCACATACTGTATTCACCTTACTTGAAGTCCCTTGACAACATTTTCATTGTGGATGAATATTGGGCAGACTCTTCAAATAGCTGCAACCTCTGTCAGACATTTCTATTATTAAAATGTGCGCAAGCACCTCTGAATGGTTGGCATTATTAAACATTGGTAAACATCTTAACTATGGTTATCTCCAAAGACTCAATGAACCAATCAAACATATTTTTATATTTCAATTTAACCAATCAGAGAGGAGCTGCCTTGCATTCAATAGTTCTAAGATGCTTCTCATTTGTTTGACAGGTCTCTACAAGAAGTCGTATGCAAAGTGTTTTATTCCTTAGGAGATGAAAGGCTGAGAAATAAACGTGTATGCTTTATGGATTCCTGTATTAGTTGTAATCATTTTTCCAGGGTATTTTTCTTTTTCGTTAAATGCATTGGCTTTGACTGTTGCTTTGAGAAATATGTGTCAGAATACTCTAGTATTTATAAAAGACTATGGGCCCGCACGCTTTATGGAAATTCTGTCAGTCCGCACAGAAGAGGGGAATGAACCTTACCCATAAGGCAACCTTAAGTCTGTCCATCCGCTGATCTGCTGGGGTGCAGGTCGCCGCTGTGTACAGCCCTTTTTTGAAAGGGCCATTCTCTCCCAGTCAGTTCTAAACTGGCTGGGAATTCAATAGCTTTTTCCTCCAAAAAACCAAAGACTGGGCTCCAAATAGTAATGGTCTAAATTTTACCCCAACCGATTTCCCTAATCCTTACCATAACCCTCACCTTCCATGACCCTAACCCTCCCCTTCCATTGAACTAACCCTAACCCTTCCCCGCAGCCTGACCCTAAGACTCCCCTTCCCATAGCCTAACACTAAGACTCCCTTCCACACAGCCTGACCCTAACCCTCTCCTTCTATTACTCTAATCCTAACCCTCCCTTCGCCAAAGCCTAACCTCCCTAACATCCCCAGAAACTGTTATTCACCTCTCCGGCGGCTTGCAATGCGATGTGTCCAGAGGATTGCGAAAAATGAATTGGTAACTATGCCGATAGGTATATTTACCCATTTAAAAAAAAAAATTGTTCATCAGACTCGGTTGCAGTCCCCGGTTAGAAGTTCTCACTTCCGAAATAGGGACATCCGAAAGTTTTTACTTACTTTTTGGAGCACCGAAAGCTCGGTGCACCGTGGATGGATTGCTATGCCTCATCGAGAGAACGGTTCTATCGCAATAGGGCCATTCTAAGCAGCCCACACCCACCAGTAATGCTTACCTCCACAAACCTTAGTGGACAGAGAGGGGAAGCACAGCCCCTTTGGTCACACATAACATCTGGAGGGGCGCATGCAAAAACCTCCAGAAAAACCCTCCAAAACCCCGCTTAGGCACTTTGCATGCGTAAGTCGGGTAACATTACAAAGTCAGGATCCGGGCCTCTGACATTAAGCACTTTGGCCCAGATCCAGACCTACGTTTCCTTTACGTTACAACGCGTAGCGTATTTACGCTTTCGTCATTACTATGCCCTACCCTAGGCCCTTTGGTCGTACGTACTTTTGCCGTGTTACGATTTCCAAATCCTACCTTAACCTTTCAAAGCGTAACTCCTGTCAGCCGTAATGGTTGCACGTATTTCCGCGCCTAAGCACGCCCATACTGTATGATTTAAATACCTCCCCCTTCATAATTACGGGTGTTGTATGGCTGTCACGCCCCTTCCTCCATTGTTACGCTCTTGGTACTAGGATGATACGTATGTTCACAGTTACGTCTGCCACGCGCATGCAAAATAGCGTTTTTAATCAGTGGGCTGTACTTTAATATAGACTTTTCTATCCCTTCTTTCCTACATTTTGCCCAGCAGGAGTAAAAGAAAGGTAACGGCAACATATATACTTACAATGAACAAAAACTTACAATAGTTATGTTGCTGTTTTTATAAAAACAAACAAACAAACAAACAAGCAAACAAGCAGCGTAGAATGAAATGTTCCTTGATTACTGAAACTTATAGTATGAATATAATGAATGCTAACAGAAACTGCTTTATTAGCTGTAAGTGGATCTTATGCTTCCACAATGTAATTTCTATTGTAAAACAATCTTCTTGTTTCCCTGTTAATGCCGGGAAGTAACTGGATTAAAGATGAAAGATGAGGAATTAAGAAGATATCTGGGATAAGTAGGATTTAAAATGAAAATAACAATTATTTAAAATTTGGTGTATTAAAGTGCAATTATATTAACAAAAGTCCACATAGAAGACTATACCCATCATTGTATTGCAATGTTTTATCGACTAGAGGATTTTAAAATAGATGATAGGTTTTCTGAATCACACAAGGTAATTCCCTGTGCCAATCAATACTGTGGAATCACTTTGATGCTATGAGGATTTGGGCTTTATAGTGCCGCTCGTATTATGCATAACAAGATTAGGCAACCTTAAGCTGTCATGGAGGACTTTGGGAAATGTAGTTTAACAACTGAGCAAAAGTTAAAGTTACAATTGTGCTGTTACAGTTATCCTGTAATTATATGACACATAAATAGAAAATTACAGCTGTTTTGTGCAGGCTCACAATCTACTTACCTTTTTCTGTGGCAGCTTTTTTTGGTTTTGTTTTTAGCTGCATGCATATATATATATATATATATATATATATATATACATACATACACATAAGTATACTTATATGTATACTTACAAAAAGACAGATCTGAGTATAACTAAGCAGCAGCTACTCATCAGTGGGAAGACTCAGAAGCTGTTGACGCACGCCCATGATTGGGAAATAGCCGCATTTGGTGACTGTGCATGCGCCACATTCCCAGTTCTGGAAATTCTGATCCAAAGTTCTGTACTGGGAGCATTTCCAACAGTGTTTAGGGATGTGGGCGGCTCATACGGTAAGTGGGAAGGGGAAGGTATGTAAATATATTGAGGGCATGATAAGGGATCTCTGTAGAAATCCAATACCTTTAATTTTACATGAAGACACAGCGAAAGTCCTGGCAATCATTATTTCATTCTGGTGCATAGTGGAATTAAAATATCCAGTGATCTCTCCAGCTCAACAGGGCTCTGTGCGGGCTAATCAGGTTCTTCCACGCTACATCACACCATCTCTTTACAGTCCTTGCTTTGTGCACTGGAGCACAGTAATGTTAAAATAGAAAAGGGCCTTGCCCAAGCCCTGAAAAACAGCCCCATATCGTTATTCTTCCTCCACCAAACTTCACAGTTGTCATAATGCAGTCAGACAAGTAACGTTCTCCCGGCATCCACCAAACCCAGATTCACCATTTGACTATAGAAAATAGAGGAACATGATTCATCACTTCACAGAACACATTTCCACTGCTCCACAGTCCAGTGTCTGCGTGTTTTACACCACTCCATCCAACACTGGAAGGCCAGTGGAAGTTCGAAACTCTTCAGCTCTTGAATCAGCAGGGTCTTGGCAACTGTTACGCTCCATACGTCTTAGCAGTCGTTGACTCCACTCTGTGATTTTCTGTGGTCTTTCGCCCCGTGGCTGAGATGTTGTCGTTCCTTTATGCTTCCACTTTCTAATAATATCAGTTACAGTTGACCATGGAATATCCAGCAGGGATGAAACAACGGAATTCAATACATAACAGGTGTGGCCAAATACTTTTGTCCTTATAGTGTAAATATATGTATACCTTCCTATATCCATGCCATCATGTCATAGTAAACTGAAAGTAAGTTAAGGTGTGGTCAATATGTACTGAATTGCAAATCAAGGGTCCTGTTAGAATGCAGGAGCATCCCTTTACCCTACTCCATCCCCAATGAAATGCAGCATTGCCGTCACCCATAGCAGAACAGTAGAGTGCTCCTATGTGCATTCCCTCTGACAACAGATATTACATGACCTGTAGGTAATAAATAAGCACAGTTTTCAGACCTGCACAGGCCATGGAACTACAGCATAAGTCCTGCTCCCCATTAATATAATTACATAGTGCAGCTGTTATTACATGCTACATTCCAAATGTTACATATCTCCAGGTACAGCAGTTAAGCTGGGTGGTGATGTTCACATGATTAATGTGTAGATCAAATAGTATTTTAAACGATTTATGATTAGTGTGTATGCTCCAACCCTCAAGCAGAATCATCTCAAAGGACATCGGATAGTTTGATTAGAGTATTTGAAAAATGAATGTAAGCAATCAGCAATGTCACAATGGGGTAGATCCAGAACTACGTTTGCCGTACGTTTATTCGTGTAGCGTATTTTCGTGTGCATAAATTCGTTACACTCCCCTTAATCGTACGTATTTTGTCAAGATACGCTTTCCAAACCCTACCTTAACTTTTGCCAACGTAACCGCTGTCATACGCACACGTACGTATGATCAAGACAAATTTACGCAGCTAAGCACGCCCATACTGTCCACTTTAAATACAACCCCCGCCTACTTAACGTATTTCAGACGTATTTTGGAGTAACGTAAAATTGGCATGCCCACACGTAAGTATTTACGTGACACATACGTGAATGGCCCATACGTTCACAATTACGCTACGCTAATGAGCGTATTTTCTATGGTGCGCATGCGCAGTACTTACAAATAGGCGATTTTACGTCTCCGCCACGCGTAAATTCGCTCGCAAGCGTTGCTCTGGATCAGGCCCGGAAGGATATCGCAGATGGCAGAAGGATAACGGTAATTGCGATAATGAATGGGTAAAGTATGCCGAGCGGCATACTCACCCATTCATTAAAAAAAGTAGAAAGCGGTAAGTATTCGAAAATGGGACATTCGAAAAGGAACTTTCGGATGTCCCATTTTCGGCAATAAGATTTTTGTACCGGAGAGTGTCAAATCTTATATTGCATAGTGTGAAATTAACTGTAGTATGTACCCAGATTTATAGTAGCTGTTTGCAGATTTCAGAGTCATAGGATTTGCTTGGCATATCTTGTAGCGTTATGATGTCTAATAGGTAAATACCAGCTGGTATCAGACAAGCATTGTACTCTTTGCTTAAATGTATTATTTTACTACTGAGCTTAAAGGTAATGTGTACAACGCTCAGTCATTGACTGACTGCAATTACTGACATTAGCAGCCCTGGATAGTATTTTTTATGGGCCTAATCAATTCTATGCTATAACGTTATATTTGCTTCATTGTTATATTACCTCTTTGGATGGGTAGAAGGTTACTAGGTTAAATTAAATATTAGATAAATACATTCTTAATGTGTGGAATAAAACTTACCTCTTCCTTGGAACAGAAAAAACAAGGTCGTTCTTATCCTTCCAAGCAGATAATCATATAAGTTATAAATTAGGTCAGTGTAAAAACTCTGAATTAGGTCAGACATTAACAGAGCAATCAGTATATGGAGCAGATATATGATAACTGCACACCAATTGCAGTGTAAATAAAATCTGTGGGTGCATATCATTCCCATTTATGTGCACAGAACTATAATAAGGACGCTGGTTAATTATATTATTAGCTTATATATAAAAGCTATAAAACCTTGTTAAATAAAGCATGTTCAGGTGACAAAAAGCTATTAGCAGAATTAAGAGGTTCTCTGCTTTGAAATTACAGTAAGCATAAAATTGCTGCTTTCTGTTATGAGTATTTTATTTTAGTTTGCACTATCTAGGAACTGGAAAACAATGCTATTCAGTGGCAAAATTATCAAGACTGCAGGGGGTGCAGTCAGGGGTTAGGGTAGGTGTCATCTGGTGCAGTAACTCATAGTGTACATTTTTGTACCGTTTCTAATAAATCATAATTCCTGTACGTTATGCCAATTAATGGCAATAGTAGTGACAGAGGGCCTGATCCAGACCTACGCTAGCTGGCGTTAAAATGCCAGCAAGCAGCATAAGATCGGCTTAAAAGCCAATCTGCGCATGCGCCGGGAAGATGTTGCTACGGATCATGGATTGGGCGTCCGTAGCTTCAGCGTAGAAACGCTGGAGGGGGCGTCTCCCAGCGTTACTACGCTGAGGTTAGTGCAGGTAGGTGGGGGGAGGGTAATGAGGCTGGGAGGGCGGTGTTATCGTACTATCGCTGCTGTCCCAGCATATTTACACTCCCTTATGCCGGCTGAAGTTAGGATAGCCTTCAGCCGGAGTAAGGGAGTGTAAATACGATGGGGCAGGGGGAGTGTCAGAGGGAGTTCCACAATGTAACGCTGAGAGTTAGTACGCTCAGCGCTACATCGTAGGTCTGGATCAGGCCCAAGGTAGCTAAATTAAAAATTCACCTTTAAATTACAATATCATACATAAATATTAAATGTATTTACATTTGCATAGTTTAAAGTGACTAAAGTGAAAAAGTCTCCCCTTTTTATGAGTTCAGGCTCCAGCCATCCGAATTTCTCTATATGTGTATTCCCATAAAAGATTATAGCTTGGAACACTTACATTTGTCTTGGTTATGATAAATTGTTACATTCCTTAAAATAATTTATATTAAGACTCTCATCTTCATCTTAGCTCTTCAAGCTCATACTTTATGTTTGGTAAAGGTAACTGACTGAATTAGAAAACAATTTTTTATTCAATTGTAGTGTATCAAGATCTAAGTAAGATGTAACTTTACAATAAAATAGGAATGTCTATAGACTGTGATTGCTTCTGTGAGTGAGGTCCCTTGTATTGTTTTGTTTCATTGTTTATCTGTCTCTCTGGCTTTTTCCGTTTAGCCTCTTTACCCAGTGTGACTTTTATATTTTCCACTGTGGGTCTTCTTATGCTCCGCCTGTTCTCAGGCTTCCTAGCTCTCATCCTGCTACTATTCCTGACCTATGACAGAATGATCATGTGCGGCAGAATTTTATCTCTGATAGTGTTATTCAATTAGCACATACAACACCAAGCAAGGGAAAATCCAGGATTTCAAAGGGGGGGTTTCTATATTATTCCCATAAATAATAAGGAATCTTAGAATAGAACTACACGTACACACTGTACCACATTGTTTAGATTATGACTTGCTATGCTCAGATTTTCATCAGAATGTCATGACTACCCCAACATGAATACCAACTCCAGAAACGGTTGTAGATAAAAAGTGACGAGCAAGCATCAAAGCATTAAATAACAAATAAACATTATTATAATAATAATAATAATAATTTACCATAATCCTTACGCGAATGCTAGTTACTATACCCAACTCTAATGACCTAATTATTTATATCCAATGCAGGTCCAGTGCGGGCAGCAGGATAGAACTTCAATAACAATCATGGGAAAGGAAAACAAGAGGAGTTTTTATTTTACATATCAGCGTTTTGTAGAGGTATCGGGCCAGATCCAGAGCTATGCCCGCTAGCGTATTTACACGAGCCGGAGATGTAAAAAGGCTGTTTTGTCTGTACTGCACATGTGCGGCAGATGTTACAACCCGTAAATCTGAACGTACGTACCAGCCTAGTATCAACAGTGTAACTACGGACGAAGGGGGTGCCAGCTATACGACACCCGTAATTACACTTCGGAGGCGGGGTGAGGCATTTAAATTGTACATTATGGGCGTGTTTAGGCGCGTAAGTACGTGCAGCCAGTACGTACGACAGTAGTTACGCTTGGAAAAGTTAAGGTAGGGTTTGGAAAGCGTAAAAATGGCAAAAGTATGAGCGAGGGGAGCATCTGGGGGAGTGCATAGTAATTACAATAGCGTAAATATGCTACGCGTTGAAACGTAAAGAGAATGTAGGTCTAGATCCAGCCCATCATGTAGAACATACAGCTGCCAGCATGGTACCCCTACAAACATAAAGGATCCCATAAATGTATTCCAACTGAAGATAGGACTTTTAAGGATCTGTGTACGAAAGAAAAACACTGATGGAAAGATCTTGGATTATCATTTGTAAAACATTTGAATATATAAAAATACAGCATATGATGCAAAAAAAACCTCACATTAAAATACAACAAGAAATACACTTAGGCCACTGAGGATGAATGAAGGACAGGAATTTACTGACTGACATGTTTCGTGTCAGAAGGTCTTTATGAAAGTGGTGAATACTTAGATGCTGAGGGGAGTATACCCTCCCACAGACAGACTTGTGTCAGTTTATTAATGAGTTGATAAACTGATGAAACCATATGCTGTTACCACATTTATACAGATACTAAAGCATTAAACAAATATTAATAATATAAGGATTGCTTTTCCTTTAAAAAAAAACCTTTGTAATATTCACAAAGATAAAGACAAGAAAAAAAGCTGTCTTGTCAACATCCATGTGTGTCAATTCATTATCTTATATGCTGTGTATATTAAAACTAATCCACAGATTTATAAAAAGAAAATTACAAAAATAGGCCAAATCCAGAACTTAGAATGACAGACAATGTATACAAGCTGCTTGCTGAGCGTACTGCGCATGTACATACCAGATGTTACACACCAGATGTTACACGTACGGAATTTGTTTCCATACATTCAGACTTTGTTACGACTTTGTTACGAACCGCCGCACTCATTCGGCGGCTCGTGCTGTGCTCTTCTAGCAGCGGGATCCACGTGTCTCTCACGGCAGTGGCTGTATCCTGGTTGCTAGGCTGCCAGGACGCTTTCTCCTTCTCCCGCCTTTTATCATTGAAGTCAATGCCTCCGATGTGGGGGCTAAAGCCCTCCTCTGGCAAGTTGACCCTCTCGATGACCAGTTACATACATAGAAACCGGGAACTTCCCGCTATCAACTGGGCTTTCGAAGAATGGAGGCATTGGTTGGAGGGCTCTCTCCATCCTATTAAAGTATTCACTGACCATAAAAACTTGGAATATATTCCATTCCCTTAAAAGACTCAATTCTCGTCAAGCTCGATGGGCTCTTCACACGGTTCAACTTCTCCATCACGTTTCGTCCAGGCTCAAAAAATCTCAAAGCAGACGCTCTATCCCGCAGTTTCCTGGATTCTCATGCCTCCAAGCCTACTCCTCTTCCTATTGTTTCCTCTTCATCGGTGGTTCTTGGACTCTCTCAAGATTTGTTCTCCCAGCTCCGTGGTCTTCAGATTCAAGCTCCACAGGAGACGCCTCCCAACCAGGTCTTTGTTCCCCAGCCCTCAGGAAGCCAGTCTTTACTGAATTTCATTCCAGCAAAACTGCTGGACATCCTAGTATTACGAAGACCAGGAAACTCCTCTCTCAGCATGTTTGGTGGCCTTCCTGGGATAAAGTCTTAGTCGAATTTGTTTCCGTGTGCAAGGTGTGCGCTCAGAACAAGGTCCCTCGTTGCTCCCCGTCTGGCCTGCTACTTCCATTACCTGCTCCTTCTACACCTTGGACCCATATCTCCATGGATTTTGTCACAGATCTGCCCAATTCATCAGGATGTAACACCATATGGGTAGTAGTTGATCGTTTTTCTAAGATAGCTCACTTTTCTCCTCTTACCAAATTACCTTGTGCCAGGACTCTTGTTTCCCTGTTTGTTCAACACATCGTCAGGCTCCATGGATTGCCTTCTGATATCGTTTCAGACCGAGGAGTTCAATTTGTGGCTCGTTTCTGGCGTTCCTTCTGTTCATCACTTGGCATCAACATCAGCCCCTCTTCGGCCTATCATCCTCAGTCTAATGGCCAGACAGAACATGTCAACCAATCTCTGGAACAGTACCTTCATTGTTTCATCTCCAAGTTCCATGACAACTGGGTGGAGTGTCTCCCCTAGGCTGAGTTCACCTATAATAATGCCAATCATTCCTCCACAGGCGTGTCTCCCTTCTACTGCATTTTTGGCCTTCAACCTCGTGCCAATTCTTTTCATTCCATACCCTCTACTGTTAAAGATCCTCCCAAGTCTAGCCAGTGGCTCAGATCCGTCTGGAAAAGGGTACATGCAGCGATCAAGTTGTCTGCCCTTCAGTCAAAAAAATTCTCTGATCATCACCGGAAGACTTCGTCCTTCAAGGTCGGGCAATCGGTATGGCTGTCTACCCGTAACATCTGGATTCACCAACCTTCCAAAAAGTTTGGTCCCAGATTAATTGGTCCCTATCAAATCATTCAAAGGATCAATCCTTTCAGCTTCAGGTTAAATCTGCCCCGCAGTCTTCGTATCCCTTGCACTTTTCATTGTTCCCTTTTCAAACCCACAAATTCTCCACCAATGTTTTCAGAAGACCTTCTCCAGTTCTAGTTAACGGTCAACAAGAATTTGTTGTCGACTCTATTCTGGATGCCAAGTGGGTACAAGGTCAACTTCATTTTCTCATTCACTGGAAGGACTACGGTCCAGAAGAGAGATCATGGGTACCTGCCAGAGAAGTCCATGCTGATAAACTTAAAAGAGACTTCTGCAAGAAATTCCCCTGGAAACCTAGGTTAAGAGGTTCCTTG
>WWET01000205.1:479799-504771 GCA_011038615.1 Limnodynastes dumerilii | reverse complement strand
TTTCCCTCTCCCTCCCTTCCCCCACTTTCTCTCTCATTGAAGTCGTAAGAAATATTAGTACACAGCTGCTTTCATACATACAAATCAATCCATATATCTTCAATAAGATTGTGAAAATAACGATATATTTCATAATATCCTGCCGTGGTATTGTCTTATTCCAGCTCAAAAATTATCACAATGCAGTTTGTCACTACTCATTTCAGTTTAGTTTTTGTGCAGCTTGCTATCTGATAATTCTATTCTTTTGATCACTGCCAGAACTGTGTGCATAACACCTTAGGGGTGATGGACCTCTTTTCAAACTATGGGCTGGTGACAATCAGCTCTGACCTGGAGATTGTAAAAAATGGTAATGCACATCCCGTTCTTAGCAGGACACAAGAGAGAACCTTGTGATGTAACCAGAGGTGGCCGCTACAAAGACTTTCCAACTTTCCTACCGTTGCCTCATTGTGGAAACTAGCTCTGAGTTTGTTATCAATCATATGTTTGCCATAGATTTCCAGCCCCTTTCCCATGTATAAAAGACTCTTATCCTGGATTAGTCAAAATGGGAATTCTGGAGACGCTGTACCCTGGAGTGACAATCTTTAGTGTGCTGTTTCGGTGATATACTTAAACTCTACCTCTTTCTATCTCTCTCCAATTATTGCTGTTATTTTATTGCAAATGTAATATTATTGTTGCTTTGCATTTTCATTGTTAGGTATTGTGTTGTGTTGTGTTTATTTGTTTTTATGGTGTTTCTCTCTCTCCAAGCTACTTTCCAGCTATTATTTTTTTTTTAAATCTCACTTACTAGGACTGCTTGGTATTAATTTTGACTTAGTGGTGTCTTGAATAAATTATTGAGACACTAGGGGTGCCTTGAATTTGGCAGCCATTGGTGTAGTGCATGGCATGAACTATTTTGTTTTTCAGTCCGTATACAAAATGGTTCAAAAATATACTGAAAGGCTATAGTGCAGTTGCCTAGTTTGCTAATGGATGATTTGTCTACATTGGGCCCCTCAGAGGTTATAAGGTCCTATTTATTTTGTAATCATCATGTGATATAGATTAGTCATATGGCAAGTAATAAATCATCTTCCAGCTTTGCACCATTTAATATGTGTGCACATAATGGCTTTACCAAAGAAATAAAGAAAGCACCACTGTCAAAATCTATACTACTCATATATGATATAATTCATGTGTGAATGTGTTTATTATATTATTTTTTATAAACATTACCTATACCCACAAATTACAATTAATGATTAAAATAATATTATTGTTAATATTAATCTGCCCAGGCAAAACCATGTTAAATTTTGGGGGAGTCAAATAATTTTATTCTTTGTATGCAGGGGGAATATTTTGCTTGTGTTTATAGCACACAGATACGGAACAACTTTACTCTTAAACTATGATTTACACATGGGCAAGGAAGCATCACTTCTCAGCTGTAATATTGTTTGGAACAGATACAATTTACAAGTATTTGTTGTTAAAACACACCAATTGTTCAGCACTATATAAATAAATTGATCTTTTTTTTAATTAATAAATAAAATAAATAAAATAAAAGATTTCAGAGAACAAAAGGACATTTTTTTAAAATAAAAAAAGCTCAATTTATTTATATATTGCTGAACGTTTGGTGTGTTTTAACGGCAAATACTTGTGGAGCACTCCTTTTGGAGTTTGTGGACCCAGTAAGCACACTTATGCTGGGTACACACTACAATCTTTTTCTAACAACCGACAGATTAAAGAATTCTAGCAAATACTTGTGGAGTACTCCTTTTGGAGTTTGTGGACCCAGTAAACACACTTGTGATGGGTACACACTACAATCTCTTTCTAATGACCAACAGATTAAACGATTCTACTCATGATACTACCTCCGTACACAATACACCAGAATTGCAGGAGGAACTGGCCCATAAACCCCTGCAACTGCAGGAAAGTAAAATAAGGTAAGAAAAGCACCTGATATCGTGCCATTGTTCATCGGGCCAATTGGACAGTCTATAAAATCTATTCAAACAATATTTTTACCTTACACACGATATTGTTTGCTCGTGCATGTGTACACACCTAAACGATATCGTGTAAATCTGCCGTTTAATTGTCCGATTGGACCAATTATTGGGTGAAAAGGTGTAGTGTGTACCCAGCTTTAGTTTAGCTGCTGTAATGGCACATGGGACAGACTATACCTTTTTTCTTTATAACAGATATTTGATTACCTTACAACTGAACATGTTTTTGCCCAGGTGCACCTGTTTGTCTCTTATTTTTAATTTCTGGATCTGATCCTTTGTTATATTTCAGTAATATAGCTTGCAACCTTCCTAATTATGACTAGTGTGTTTGTGTGCTACTCTTTTTTTTTTTTTTTACTTCTACTTGTTTTTAGTTCTACAGTTTTAACATAACCATACACATGGTACAAAAATGTAAAGGTTAAATGTAGGCAACAATTTTTTTTAAACACATTTGTGTTCAAACAGTAAACGATCATGTATTTCTTTTTATTAAGCCTAAAAAGTGGTATATTGCTGCACATTCTGCTCAGGCATTATTTAAAAGACATAACTAATTGTTTTATAGGCTGCTGTGATCGCACCTCGCAGCCTCTGCCTATACGTATGCATTTGCATGTTTCAAATGCATGCCCGTTTTCCAAACTTTTTATCCTAAGTTGCAAAAGTCACAGGCAGTTGTGGATAAGAAGTGCACGGTGTGAACAACAAGTGTGCACAATCGCTGCAGGGAAACCTCTGTAACACATCCATTGTCTGCACTAGAGAGCAACTATTTTCTTCTCTGCAAATTCAAAGTCACGGAGGACAATGCACATTGGCGTATCTATAATGGGTGCAGGGTGTGCAGTGCACACGGGCCCCTCAGAACAGGGGGCCCTGTGGCATGCATCCTGCACCCTGGGTTGGCAGGGGAAGGGGGGCCATTCATCATCTATTTCTTCCCTCTAATATCTTCTGGAGGGAAGAAATAGATGCCAAATTAGTCCCACTTCCCCTGAGGTGGAACTGTCCCGAGTTGCGTGTTGAAAAGGGGGCGGGACTTGTAGCGCCATTAAGCCCCGCCCCCTTTTCGGCCCGCGAATCTGGGCAGTCCTGTCTCAGGTAAGGGAAGGGGGGGCCCATGTGCAAATCCTGCACACGGGCCCCCTCACTTCTTAAAACGCCCCTGACAATGCATTTATGGTTATTGAAAGCATTAGGCACCAGTCAAGGACAATCTTGTGTCCAGAAATATCCGTGTTCAGTTAACACCTCCAGTGAATCATGATAATGACCTTTTGAAATGCTGTCAGCACGTTTGCATTGTTTTTTTTATCAGAAATCACAGAGTATGAAGGGCGGTTGTTAGATGTGAAATCTTCTATAAGCATTACACATACAAGGTGAGCATCTGAAATCTGATTTATAAGTTGGCAGCACGGTCGCTGAATTACTCCGCAGGCTCCATATCAATGACTTATTGGCAATGCCGTATGTGTAAAAAGGTCACAGTGCCCACAATCATTGTGCTACTTTACAGAATGGATTCCAGAAGACTAAACATACTGCAGAAAAGGATTTCCATCAAAGACAGTGAAACCATTCGCTGACATAGCTGATAGACATGATAAATCCCAATATTGATTGGATACTCCATGCACACAGACTTCAGTGAAAGCTGGGAATCAGTTATGAGCTAGGATCATAATTCCTGATGACCATTAAACTAAACAGCACAGTTCACCATTTTTAGGGAATACAATCAAAGTGATACAAATAGCCTATGACTTGTGTATTGTAGTTGACTAGACAATTACACCGTAACCATTTTTATGTACACAAATGTGATTTCTCGGCCAGTCTCGTGCGTATATCGGACCAACTGCGCATGCGTAGTAACTTTATTTACATAGTTAACGTAGACTATACGAGCGGAAGTGCCGTATGGACCGACCTGTGTATCGCACATTGGTACATATGGACGGATATGTGACACAAAAATACGCATGGGAAAATTTAAATAAATATGGGAGGGGGAGGCATTAAAATGAAGGAAAGTGGGTGAGATTATCATCAATCGCACGTACGGAGGACACATACACACGGGAATGCACTCGGAAAGTTACAAGTGGTCTGTGGCGGCGGAAGTCTCTGACAGCACAGCCGAGAGAGGGGAGTGTTGTGATTGAGAGGGGGTTTGGCCTGCACCTGCCGTGCGTATAATTGCGATCCGATCGTAACACGGATCTCTGAATACGGCCCATTATTTTTAACAATAACATTTTTTTACTTTCTTTAAAAATTTTTAATATTTTTACTTTTTCAGTTTATGAAATTGTTATAATCATCCTAAAATGGTATAAAAGCCAGCGGTGCATGCAGGGGGGGTTTATGGTTACCCAGAAACTTCACCTCATACAACAGAGAAGATTAAAAAAAACAACTGAAGGCAGCTGAAGACATAGGACCGGATCCACACTTAATAAGGACTGACGAATTCCACACACAGGGTATTTGGCTGTCAGACCGGCAATGCGCATGCCAGATGTTCCGTGATGATCTCCATATGAATGGAACTTAAGTCATACGCACGTGTGACTTAAGGTTGTCTTATGGCAGCATAAGTCACTTAAACTCTACATGAGAGAGGGGAGTGACAGAGGAGTTCGCTCCCCTCTCCCGTGTGGACTGCCTGTCCTCGGGTTCATGCGGAAAAACGGGGTTAGGATCCGGTCCACGAAGTTTGGAGAAAATAGAGCTGCAGTACCAGAGCCTTCCATGTTCCGCTCAGAGTGAGAGCTTATGGCTGTCCAGATCACCCAGTCACAGGACTGGAGATAGTCGCAGTCTAATGCTCTGCAAAGATTGCAATAGCTCCTCCCCTGATGTAAAGGGAAGCGGTGAGTCACAAATAGCGTTTCTGCAGAGTCACACAGCTGTTCAGCCAGGAGATGAGGCAGATGCAAGGCAAGGAGTGATCAGTGCTCATATGCCATTATCTGACTTATGTATAATAGGGGTCTGGAGGTGGCACACTTTATAATGTATCTATGGGTTATATTAGAGGTCTAAGGTGGCACATGCTATAATATATCTGGGTAATATTAGGGTTTGGGAATGACACACTATATACAGTATATAGTATACCCCACATGTACTTACATTAATGTGTCACTCAAAGTGGAGATATATTAGGGGTCTGGAAATAGTACATTATATAAAGGAAATTTGGGGTATATTATGGGTCTGGGAATGACACACACTATGGGCCTGATCCAGACCTACGGCTGCCCTGGGAATTACGGCTGCCACGGCCTGTTTCCCTTCATACAGCGGTGTAATGGCCGCCGGTCGTAACTATAGTTACAGCCGCCGGCTGTTACGAAAAGGAGGCTTTCCCCCCCCCCCTTACGCATGCCGTATCTCCGCCATCAAGACGGAGATAGGCATGCAAATTAGGGAACGGGGCGGAGAAAGCCCCGTTATGATCAGCAATGCGGCTGTAAGGCCCCAGAGCTGATAGTAATAGTTAGGGAAGGAATCTGGACACGTAAGTGTCCAGATTTCCGCCCGCCAGCAGGGAGTGCACGGGGCGTGAACTCCCCGCTACGATGACGGCCATACAGAAGTCAGGTGGCGCCCGTAGGTCTGGATCAGGCCCTATATGTGTAGTATAACAGGGGTCTGGAGAGTGTGCCATTATGAACCCTAATAAAAAGCACATATATTATAGCATGTGATTGCCAGAACCCTAATGACCCACATGTAGTTTATATGATGTGCCATGTCCAGACCCCTAATATACCCCCATATGTATTAGAAGCATCGATAACCCATCTTTAAAATCCTGAGTTTGTCACTAAAAAAGATATTCTAAAGTAAAAACAAAAACTAGATAATAACAATAATTACATAGCGCTATATTTATTTATTTTTAATTTGTGCTGCTCATTGCAAAAAAACACCCATTAGAGTAGCGTGGTGAGTAACTGTATCATTAGACTGATTAATTCTTGTCAGCTGTATGGTGCATGTGTAGAGTTTGTAAAACTGTCTGCAGGTGGTTTAAATATAATGTGATCCTTGCACAGCATATACCTTGGTTTATCTTTCTGCATTTATACCTGCCCTATAGCTGGTGCAGGGCCTGAACAGTCAATAGGCTGGTACGAGTGCAGTATAATGTCATGACCCAGTGGAGCTCCATACCCTAACACTACCTTAAATTTGCTGGAGATGGCTGCCAGGCTTAGGCTGTTGCTTACTGATGGTGTATGTGTGAGCAGTCACGTTAGACTCAGTTGTATTGTGATACACTACAATCACTTTTTATATTTGTGCACGCACCACTATTCCCACTCCAATCTGCACCCACGCCATTCAGAATGCTGTTTTTTGGTTCTGATGGTAGTGCAGGGGTTTGGTATTTAAAACTTATAGTATGTGCATGCTATATGCATACCACATTATGCAGTCTTCTCATCCACTGTAATAAAGGGTCCTGAGATCGGAACTCAATGCAAATGAGTTGAGAGGTCTTCTATCAGATCCCCACTAGTACTGAATTTGGAGCAATGAAACTCTGGATCTAGTCCTATAAGAGTAACTTAATTCTTTATGGTATGGCAGTCATTAGAATGCAGTCTGTGATTTGTAGCGGTCACTAGTATGCAGTCGAATGCACTAGTATGCAGTTGAATGGGAGTGACGTTGTGCTTTTTTTACATTTTGGTTACAACATTGTGTTCTTTATTTCATGATAATCACAGGATTGCTGCATTGTATTACTGCTAATGGTGTTAAACTGCTAATGTTAAACTGTAAAACAGGAGGCAAAAATTTAGTTTGCAGGGGGGTGCAACACACCCTATCAGTGGTCCTGTAGACAGAGGATTGCCAGGGTAGTAAAAATCACTTGCCATCGCTAAGGAATACAAACTAGTGCCCCATTGTCTAGCACACACATATAGTATTGCTCTCTTCAGAGCGATAGTGAGTACCATTGCTTGCCAATAGGTTTGAGCTGCCACTCCCATAGCCTTATGTGTTGTCTAGCAATAGATCACTTTGGACGGCACACTGTAGGCACAGCATCTGTGCCTACAATGAAGAAAGCAGCAACAAGGCCTGACAATAGGTTACTGGTGGGATCTGAATTGTGTATAGGTCACTTGTGTCCTCCTTTGTGTATAGATGGGCTCACAAAATGAAATAATGAGTTTATAAGGAATTGTTGTAACATTGGTTTTGTTTTATTAAACTAATTACATTCCTAATCTTATCACACTGATGACTCTACTTTTGTTACCTGTTTGGTGGCATGCTTGTATTTTCTTTGACATCTTACATCTTGTTCTTTGTTGTTATCGTCCACATATATTCTTAATTTGTATTGTCTTTGACTTTTCCTCTAAGACTCCATGATTTTAAATGTCCTAATATTTATGACTCAATGCTTGACTTGGCCCGAAACGCGTTGGGTACAGAACTCTCACATATGTCCGGAAGGCTGGACTTCATTTCCTGCGTATCTACTGAGCCTTTCATTTCCTGGGTCTGCTTTTTTCATCACTGCGCTTCCCGGGCTCTGCGCTAGGGGATTCAGACGATCGCTTTCTGCTTACTACAGTAACTGTAAATCTCCCCATCCGTAGGAAAGTGTCTTTTATGGATTGTTGTTTTTATTGTATTATTTTTATGTTCTTATGCTATGTCTTTTAAATTGTTTAGTAAAGATTAAATTTTTCTTACTCTGTTTTCTCATTTTATAATTTTAATACACTGTGAGGACGTACAGTGAACACAAGACTATTTGAGACATTTCAGGACAGTGATTTAAATCGCTTGGTTGATTACATTTCTAATAACTACTATATGTTTTCAATTTTTTTTATATCTTTACCTATTCTTAATATCTATTAGCATCTCCCTCCAGCATCTGCTGCCAGCATTTTTCAGCTGCTGCTAACAGGGTGATATTAGTGTGTCACATGACTGCAGGTCACACACATCACGCTGTTCTTAGCAGATAAAAAATACATAGGGCAGATAAAGAGAACATATTGCTACAGAGCCGAGGGGGGTGGGTGAGTGCGGGTTAGAGAGACACAGGGGTAGGAGTGTGGTGGTTAGAGAGATCCATAGGAAGAGAGATTGGGGGTTAGAAAGACACAGGAGTAAGAGCGTGGGTGATAGAGAGGTACATAGTAAGAGAGTGTGGGGGTTAGAGAGACATAGGGGGAAAGAGAGTGGTGGTGTCAGTATAGGTCTTCCTGCATGAAATGTACGCTAATCAGCACTGAACTCACAGACGAATTGCAAGGAAAGCGGATGTACCTAAACTCCTCTTACACTACTCATTTGACACTTATACATAATCACTACTTCCACGAGGGCATGGCATCTTATCCTTTCATGATCTGGAGAGTAGATGTAAAGGATATAGACACTATGGGTCGTATGCAGAGCTCCGGCCGCATTGCATATGCGGCTGGAGTTTTCCGATATGTTCTCATGCGCAGTAATTTTGTAACGTAATCTACGATACTTGTTGCTTGTTACTCGTGGTCTTAAAGACCACGTATACGCAATCTGTGTTGCAACAAGTAACGTTACAGAATTACCGCGCATGCGCAGTAGAACATATCGGAAAACTCCAGCCGCATATGCAATGCGGCCAGAGCTTTGCATATGGCCCTATGTGCTTAGCCAGTGGCTCATACAGGCTCATCACTATGGACCGGATTCAGATGTAATAATGCAGGTCACTTACGCACGCATTGTGCGTAAGTGACCTGCCTTCACTGGAGGGCACATGCGCCCTCCAGATGTTACGCTAGGGTTACTATAGTAACTTTGTTCCATCCGAGCTTCCCTTCCCTTGTAGCGGATCAGCGGTCGTACGGACCGCTGATTCGTATGTCTGATTTAAGGCAGGCTTATGGCAGCGTAAGCTGCCATAAAGCCTGCATGACAATGGGAGTGACAGGGGTTGTGCACTCCCCTCTGTCTCGCGTTATTACAGACCCCCGCACGCACGGAAAGCATGCAGGAGTCTGACTCTGGTCCTATATAACTGGAATGATAGCTAATTTTCAGGACCAGGACTGCGACAATCTGCTTGACAAATGCTTAGATAAAGCCCATCCAACCAAACGGGGATATCTTACCATTATAATTTTCTGAGAGAGATATACTTGACCATGAGACAATGAAATCGGGACTGGCACAATGCGACTAGCTATGTAGAAATGTTTTACAACTTATAATCATGCATACTTATCTCCTTCTATGTCAGAGATATAAAATGAGCAATCTCTCTTCTCCTGTCTTCGCTGTAATCAACCGGAGGCTGACCTCCTACATTGTTTTTGGATTGCCCGGTTATAAGAATTTTTTGGTTAAGGGTACGCAAATTCGCGGAGGAAAATCTTGTTAACTTAGTCCCTTTCAACCCAGAATGGGCTATCTTTGGGATGATCCCTGAGTTCAAAGATTGTGTAGAGGAGGGAAAAAATGACTCTTAGCAATTAGTGCTGCTGCCCGAAAATCGATTCTACACTTGTGGTTACACCGCACAGCGCCTCCAATCTCACTATTTAAAGAAAAATAGTTATTTGCCTTTATAATAGAGTGGGATGAGGATACTTTGTAGAACGAAAATTTAACAGAACGTTTTTTCGATGTTTGGGAATCTTATATTGATATATTGTCTACTACAATTAAAAACCAAATCCATACTGGCTTTCATTTAACTAGTTGGTATATTAATAGGACAATAATCAATGATCCCCCTATTAACTTAGGCTAAATTGGGAGTTGAATATTGTTAGGAAGCTGCCAAGGTTCTTTTTAGCTTTGTAACTCCATATACTTACCTAAAGCAAAAGGTTAAATTCTTAATGTTCAGTTCTCAAACAGCAACTAACACTCATTAAGTAAGACATTTTAAATGGTTGTTAAATGTCAATACTGTTATTACTGTATTGTAACAATAATGCAATGTGCATGGAATAAAAATATAATAAAAAAAGAAGAAAAAAAAAGGAACAGCTCATTAATTATTTGGGGTTAGTGGTGGCTTGAAAAACAAGTCATAAGTGTCCCTTGAACTAAGAACATTTGTGAACCACTGGTCTCAGCCAATTATAAAATTCATTGTTCTTCTTCTCAAAAGTGACACAAAAGTGATCTTACGTTTGTGTTTTATTCATGCAAATATATCACCGGAACAATGAAAAGGTTTTGCATTCTATATAGACTATCGTTTGCATTTGATGTTGTCTGGTATGCCTATTACCTGCTTAAAATTTGTTTGTAAGACCTGCAAAGAGTCCAACATTGCAATCTAAATGTGTTACTGAGACCAGCAATTTACTGGACATCATCTATTCTACAGTCTAGCTATTGTTATGATCCAATGTATGAACATGTAACATGTGTGCTCGGAGGTAAAGTTATCCTCTCAAGCTGTTAGGCTGATCTCATGCCTGTGACCGATTCAATTATGAATAAGCCCACCATTCACATTGCAAAAAGTTTCTCATGAGAAATTTTTATACCTCTTAATTGCTTTTTTTGGGGGCCATTTAACTTATATCATATAGACTGTATAGTTTTACATGGAGTCTTAATTCAGTTACTCATGCCTATCTGTTTTCACTGGAATTCTTATATAAATATGTGTTTATATTCCCTATGTGACTTGGAATTTAGGATAACTAATTAGTCATTGCTCATAACCTTAAACAGCTCTGTTATTTTTCAATATGTAAGGCGCTACATGAATGCTGCTTTATTACTACCACTATTGCCTGTACTGTATTCATGTGTAATTGAGACTTTTACAGAAGGTGATTTGGGAAATAATTTGAAAGGATTTGGGGCCAGATTTACTAAGCTGCGAGTTTGGAGATGTTGCCCATGGCAACCAATCAGACTCTAGCTGACATTCTCTAGTATGTAATAGAAAAGTGAGAACTAGAATCTGATTGGTTGCTATGGGCAACATCTCCACTTTTCCAAACCCGCAGCTTAGTAAATCTGACCCATATGCATAAACATGACCTCTGAAATTGTATAATACTGAATTGGAACATGGAAATAAAATGGATGCTTATTGCTAATATACAAGAAACATAACTACTACCGGTGGTAACAAGCTTCTGAAATATTACAGTGTACTACTTCCTGCTCTACTGACTCCAATATGTATTAATAAACTGTTGCTGTTAATATTCTAATCAATCCTTAAATATCATAAAACACTGGAAGGCGAATTATGGCCATTGCCCATTTTCTTGATTTTGTTTTCTTTAGATTGCTATTAATGACTCAACATTCAGCAGAATCTCCGCAGTAATGTAATTGCCAGGGCAATCACAGCCACATGGCACATAATGTAGCAAATGCAAAGTTTAGAATGGCTTTCTGGGTGCTATTTTGTACCTACGCAAGCATCCCCTCCTCCCATCATCACATGACACCATGGGATTGTAAGGGCGTTTCATAATGCAGGATGATAGCATGACAATATTTAGAATGAATACATGCTCAAAATAAATAAATAATTACCATGCTATATTGGGTGGGTGGGGTGCTAGAAGGTCATAACTCTTGGCGATTACTGCTTTAATATGCATTTGAATTATTCCAATAATTTTACTTTGCGTGTTTCTGACTGTAGCAAACGGGTAAAAGAATGTAGATCAACCAAATTAACTTCAGAAAATGAATTAAGTGTTTGGCAAGAATATTTGTTATAAAGAATTCCATTCAAACAGGATGTAATGAAGTCAAAATGAAGACATTGACCACAGACCTCCAAGAGGATTCAGTGAGTGGGCACACGGTAAATACAGCATTAGAGAAACCGCTAGCAGGTGGTCACTGCATCCCAGGGGAACACGTTGAGAAAGGAAACAATAAAATCAGAGAATGTGTGTGTGTGGGGGGGGGGGGGTGGTGGGGGGGGGGGGGTTCTCATACACCACTCACACATCTGAATATTAATTATGTTTCTCTGACAGTTGTTCAAGGTGCAAATGTGACCAACTTTACATGAGCCCCATAGCATTACCCTTTACCCTGGTTCCACCACATTACTGCATATCTTATGGGGGACCGCCTGTGCCATGGAACAGCAGCACAGCTGTCTGTAAATCCCAGACCACCCTTTCCAGGGTCTGCCAGCTGGAGCTACAGCCTGGACAATAGCGATTAGTGTGAATATGTATTACCACTAATCACCAACGATTTCTATTTGTAAAATATTATTGAAATATTATAAATAAATAAAAATCTTTTGTAATTGGTGGCAAATGCATCTTTTGCCTGAATGTAAGTTATGCTCACCCTCCAATGTCTTTAGCTGTAGCCATCACTCTGGTTCCTGCAGTGTGTGACTGCTGACAAGGAGGGTAAGAGACCTTGGACTATTATGTTCAGGCTCAGTGGCGAAACTACAATGGGGCTGAAGGAGAAAGAGGCTTGAAGAAGACCTGCATCCACAGAGGTCCCCATAACAAACTGCGCTAACTTGATAGGTCTGTTTGCTCCTAGCCAGTTCGGAACTGGCTGGGATATCGATTGCTTATGCCTCAATGAGGCATAGCAATCGATCCCCGGAGCTCCCTAACCCTAAGTCACCACCCCCCCTGCAGCCTAACCCTAAGTCCATGGAGAGTTACTCACCTCTCTTTGGTCCGCCTGTGGCTCTTCCGTTGGTCCGCCTGTGGCGCTTCCGAAAATGAATGGGAGGGTATGCAAATTGCATACTCACCCATTCGTTAAAAAAAATTCTGCGATCTATCACATTCGAAATAGGGACAGCCAAAAAGCAACTTTCGGCTGTCCCTATTTCGCAATGTGAAACATCACAGAGGGGACTCACAATGCTCACAGAGGATACACTGCCTTGGATTCAAGGCCTGGGACTGATTTAGTGGCTGCAGACCAGTGTCCGTCAGTTGGCATCCTACGCTTGTGTGGTTCACAACTGGAATGGGTAAGCGCTGTAAGGGATGGTGCGACTTGTCCCCTTCTACCTTCTATACAGATGTCTTTTACTACGTGTACTGACCCAGAGCTGTCCTTATACCTTTTTTTAGGTGCAAGTGTAGACCTGAGTAATACCATGTTGCACTGCAAGGCGGAAATTATGGGGAAATTGTGATAGCAGAATTAGAGTTGAGAGGTGAAGCTTCTTAGCTCACATTGCAGAATGGTTTATCTGAGCTGTACACTTGCACCTGTTTTGCCCTTACTCCCAAACTCTGAATCAGGCCATACATCTTTCAAGCTGAAGAAAATGAGCGTTCTGCGCATGCAAACAAATGCGTGCTACACAATCTACACAGAGAAAATGCATACCCGATTCAGAGACCGTGGGTGTCATCTAGTGCTGTGCACATTTTTTATGTTGAAAGTATGCATTTGCTGAGCGCAAACAATTAGAGTGCAATGACAAGTTTCAAAGACTGCCCAGCACTCAGTATTTCTGCGCACATACTTGAACCAAGGCCAGGGAGGTGCAGATGGATACGCTAATAAGTATCACATTTTTCGATTCAATATCGCTCACTTCCTACTGTATGTTTGCACATCCCCAACCCACATCCGAATGCCCTGCACCGTCCTTGAACTGTAAGGTGTCGTATGTCTAAATACATACAGGTCATCATTGCACACATTTGCATATGCAGACCATTCTTCGCATCCCCAGTGCTAAAAAAAAACACACACACACACACTAAAAAAACCTGCATGTTTACAATACTGCATACTGAGGTTTTTTTAAATACAATTAAATAGGAAAAAATAAAATAAAATTTGTCAAAAATGACTGAGCAGAATGCTGGCATGTGTACCAGTTGTGTTATTTGCACACAAAAAAAAAAGATATTCCAAAATGTAATATGCAATAGTGTAGTGCAGTGTGGCTTAAAACTCTTTTTTTTATTAGACTGATTAACACTCAGCTGTGTGGCTGGTTTTTAGGGCTGTGTTTAACTGCATGCATTAAGTTTAACTGAACAATTCCATGGAGATTTGAAGGAATTTTGTAGAGACCGGGCTTCAGGTACAACCAAACACCCGCATACTCAGTAAAAAGTGTCACATACCTTCACTAAAAATCCTTACACTTGTGACTTGCCCCTTTGAAATCTTTACATTTGGCCTCTGGGCCAAGTACTCATGCACAAAAATGTACATATAGCAAAAAGCAGTGCAAGCTAGCTTTTTTTAACCCACACATTCTTTGCTTACATACCCCCTTGACGAGCGAAATTTGGCTCATTTGCGTAAAAGTTACGCATGCCACATAATGGTGCAATGATCAATTCTGTGACCAAGTCTATCATTCCATATCTTTAAATTAAGGTTCTGTCAGCAGCATTTAAATTAGAATTCTTGATTTTTGTGCCAAGGTAACAATCTGAATAGTTTTGATTTAGAGTGTGTTGTAATCCTAACAAAGAAACGTGCAACAGAAATACAATAACATAAATCCTATCTTTAAAAGTGTTTGATCTTTAGTCCCATTCATAAATATGTAAGTACTTAAGACCCTGCACTCTTGATGTTCTTAGCAGTCCTGCCTTCTACTTATGCTGCATATTTCATCTTTGACAATGTGCTGATTTGTTCCCACCCTGAAGCAACACCTGAAAGAGACCTGGGAAGTACTGACAGCTGCATACATCCTTGTAAACGCCCACTGCATCGTTAGATGGCATCGCCCACTTACAATGAACTGGTTAAAAAAGAGAAAGAGACTTAAAAAAAAAAGCATTTGTCTCTCTGTAGTATGTATCCTGTCACATGATGGTAATAGGATCCCTAAGTCAGTCCCTACAATCACTTCTTAGGTTTGGATCTGACTGCAGTTGCTGTAAAACGTCTGTAGGGTTCCCCTTTGCCTTATCCTACAATATCTCTGTCCCTCTCCAATCCCTAACAACAACCAAAAATAAAAGGCATCTCCCGAAGCTCAGCCAGTCCCTCTCAGGATCTAGCAACCTGCCATATCTAGGGGAATCCTGGGCTGCCTGTCACTCCAAAGCACTCAGACACTCAGCAAGGGGAATGGATTTCTGGACACTTTCATTGAGGATCCTGCTATTGCCTTCAGCCTTGGTGTTGTGCTCTGATCTCTTTCATTCTGGTGAGTGCAAGAGGGTGGAGGGGGTGAAGCTGGCCAGTTCTGTCATTGGTGCAGCAGTATTTGGGGGAGAAAGGAGGGAGGCAGCAATATGCTTTGGGATTGCTGGCTGCATAATGACTGAATTGGGGAATACGGGAGATTAAGGTGACTCTGCTTCAGTCATAAAGAGTAATATAATCGTGAGTGTGTGGCAGTACTTGTCTACAGGTAGATGGTGACAGTGTGTAGGAACTCAGGTGTTCATAGCAGTATATGGCTATCTCAGAAGGCAGGCTGAAAGAGTATTTACTTTTTTTTTTAATATGGGATTTGCTGGAATGTCTTGTTAATTGAGTGATCTTCCTAATGATCGTGACCATGAATGTCGTCACTGTGAGGAATGTCAAGGGAGGGTTAATGATCATCTGTAAAGGTAAAGCAAGATTTAAAAAAAAACCCTATATTGACTGGACTGACAAGTGGAACAAATATGGATATTTGTTATGAACGTTCAGTTGTAAACATGTGGCACCAGTACAAAAAACTGGAATGCAGATATGGGCAACGAACGCCTGTAGCTGCTGTGTGGAACTACATGTCCCAGCACCACAACAGCAGCAAAATAGCCTCAGATTCCCTAAGCCTGCTTTGTTGTGTATTGTTCGTACAGGTGTCATTGCACCCATCTGAAATATTAATTTAGTTGTTTCAAATGCAGAAAGTACCTGGAACTTTTTCTTCTTTTGAGAATCTGCAGATTTAAACCGATTGGTATACGTTCTTTTATTATGAAGTACAGGGTCATTTGAGGATGACAATGTAATGTTTATATTTACACCATCTTATCACTCCTTAAAGGAATCAGCTGTAATATAGGGCTGGCTAGGACTTGTAATGCTTAATTTTCGCACATCAGCTGAAAAGAAATAAATAACAATCTCGTTAGCATCTGCAGAACAGTGGTAAGTAGGAATAATGACCCACTTTACTGTGTGACAGCAGTATAACACCAATGCTGGTTAGCAGATGAAAGATGCACTGTACATCGATTGCTTGTCCTGAATGCTCATTTTATTTACACACACATCACAGTAATAGGAATGATCTTTTAGTGATTTCTGCATCATTTCCTGCATAAGATTTGTCAGAATGAGTAATTTTATCATTTAAAGTGATGTCTAATATCTGACACTGCTGGGGTCAGCAAAGCAAATCTGACTGATCTTTTGTTTGTCTCAGATTCTCTTCATGTTGTTTAGTATTTAACATATTGTGATCCTGGGTCAGATCTCATGTGAAGGAGATTCCCCTGCTGTTTCTGGAGTTATGTCACAAATAAACCACATTTCAGCATCATCACTTGGTTGCAGGAAATATTGACATTCATCTCTTCTATACAAGAGAGCTAGTACTGGGATTTAACGCTTTATTGTTATTTTTTTAATGTATCAGAATGCGTTCTCACAGCAGTAAATATTCTTTTGTTACATTTACTGAATCCATAATTGTCAACTTTTAATGCATTCCACTATGAGTCCTAGGGGCATCTAGAACAGAGTTTCTTTTTGTAATTACTTTGCAGTAATGTGCCATGTTATATCACTGCCTCTGACCAATTTCAGTTTTTTTCCCTGTTATTGTGACGTGGGACAACGTAAGGAGAACCAGAGAAATACAGAGGCAGTTGTAGGCTATTGTGTTGTGTCTCTGTGGGTTCCTGGGAAGGAGCATGTTTTGTAATACAAAGCTAGAGTGCAGGAGCATGTTAAATGTATGCAAAATAAGCTATAAAGATTTCAGTAAGAGGAAACCCCAGGGAAGTGCTTGTCAGACAGCCTGGTTGTATACTCAAATTCTTAATTGTATGTTCTATCTTTAATTGTTCAATGGGATATGACAGTAAGGACAGGTGGATCAGTGTTCTACGAAGGCCATATGTATATTAATCTGGCCATACACTGAAAGATAATCATTTAAATCAGACCGGCTGGCAACAGATAAAAATATTCTACAATGCATTGATGTATTAGGCTGTCTTTCATCAGATTTGTTTTGAATTGTACAAGTGTGTGGCAATTACAAATGGATGTACTGTTAGTGATTGAATTAATTAAATTATTTGTGGATGGACATTAAACAATGTATGCACTGGTCTTTTTGGGCACCAAGCCATGCTGGTAACTGTAAAATAAGTTCCCCTGTTATAATCTGGCTCGGTGGTGCTACAATTGGCAGGCACTTTTTTTATTTTTTAATAATTTTTTTAATGTTTTTGTGGGTTCAATCGAGTCACATGACTAGTAGTGACAGATTAAATCTGGGTACCCAATACGTATTTTTGAAACCATTATCTTGCTGATCACACAATAAACGACTGTTTGCAGCAACATTTTATTAGTGTTTACGCTGCAACAATAATGTCGAATTGTTTTAAAGGGCATTTGAGAGTGCAAATTTTACTGATCAACAATGTGTTTTTCCAAATGTATAGTGTGCATGCTGTCAAAACCTTCTGTCCAATGACTCTGCATCCTGGCCTTTGTGGGTGTGTTTATTCAAATTGTTTTGAGCAGAGGGTTATGGGAGTAGAAAACACTGATATTGCTGCTAAATCCTTTTAATTTGTAAACATGAATCAGCATGCTCATAAGTTGTTGGTAATGTCGTTTAAATATATATTGCACCTTCTGAAAGTTAATGCGGTGTATACCGAGCTTTACAGTCAAGATGATTAGATTTTCAGTCAAAAACAATGCATGATGAGACTGGTAGTTTTTTTTAAAACCTGAAGTGCTGCTGGTGAACTATGCCTGAAATAGATCAGACAGTTATGATCCAGTGAGCAGTACATTGCATTTCACAAGGTTCTCTTTAATGAGACACCTGATTTTTGTTCTCATCCCATTCTGAATGATTACTTGAACATGTCTAAGCGACTGTTCATCTAAGACATCCAAGAATAATGGTTGTCCCTTAAGGGGAAAAACTCGACTTACCCTGATAGGTGACTGTTCCATAAGCGTTTGCAGTATAGGAGTAAGAAAACCTTCATTATAAATAAATAATGGTCTCATAATATGTGACTATATGGGCCCGATTCAATAACGTTCGCGCACCGTGTAAATTCATCTAAAGCAGAAATTGCACACTATGGGGCTGATTCAGAGTTGCACTTACACCTTTTTTTAGGTGCAAGTGTAGACCTGAGCAATACCATGTTGAATTGCAAGGGGAGGCAAGTTTACATTGTGAAACCAGAATTAGAATTAAGTGGTGAAGTTTCTTCGATCAACTCTGTTTTATAGAATAAATATAAAGCTGTGCAGTATTTTAGTTCTATGTGTAAAAGTAAAGTATTTTCCCTGCATGCTAAATATTTTAAATTAACACCCCTTACTTTAAAAAATGGTTAAGCCGAGCTGTACACTTGCACCTTTTTTACCCTTACTCCCAAACTCTGAATCAGCCCCTAAGAGCGCAATGGAAAATCTAAAACAATCTAAACCTGTTTGTAGGCTAATGTTGCTGGTCAGTATGGCATATATATGGTTAAGGTCATTGAACCCGATCCAAACGTACACAAAATGGTAGTTTACATAGTTTTCGTCTTATGTACCTTGTTTTAAGAATTGAGCTACTACGCAAACTTTAGACCACGCTTACGCAATCTACGTAAATAAATGGTACGTAGATAGCGTAAATAAGCTACTACACATGTGTAGTAGCTCAATTCTTAAAACAATGTACGTAAGACGAAAACTACGTAACTGTGAATCCGGACCTACATTTTGTGTGTGTATATGCGTGTTTCATCCCTTATGTACTATCAGACATCCACACTGTCCTCCATTCTCTGTGGGGATGGTGCAGAAATATTAAGTTAGTGTCCTGAGATTGTAACTCCAGGCGGATCTGGATCCAGTCCATTCTTATACGATCAGATTGAGGAAAGGATTTAGATCGATCCTTTTGCACTGGGTCCCATTATCCGCATCATTTTGTATTTTGACCGCGCCCACTTGGTTTCCAATTAAAATGTTTGTAAATATGCGGAGGTCTGGATTGGATAACATTAAAAGGGAACGACTGTGCTGTAAACTGACTGAGGGGGACTGGATTGAGTTCTCAAGTGGGTGTTCCCTGTGTCGAAAGAGCCATTGGGGGTAAATCCAGAGCTTAGGACTAGTTACGTTAGATCGCATCCCGTATTTACTAGCCGCTCCCCTCACTCGTATATATTTTGGCCGTTTTACGCTGCTCAAACCTTAACTTTTCCTAGCGTAAGTACCGACGTAAGTAATGCATTTACATATGTGACGGGCAAACCCAGCCCATACTGTCCAATTTAAATGCCTCCCTCTGCCTTCAAAGCGTAACTACGGGTGTGGTATTGATGCCGTTTGTTCATATTTGCGCTGATGGTACTTTTGTTAGGAGTTACGTGATGTAACATCTGCCGCGCGCATGTGTGTGCTGTAAATACAAATCGGCGATTTAATGTTAACGGCTAGTGGAAAATCGCTCACGTAGATAGTTTAGGATCTGGCCCATTGATCTTAAGTTTTGGGTGGGTCTGAATGTATTCTATTGGTTAGTATGGACATTCCTGAACAGTACATAATAACATGCACAATCCAGCACTAAAGTAGTAAAGTATTGGAAACCACAATAATTCCCTTACTGCATATTCGCTTATAAGTCCTGCTGTAGCACTGAGCTTTGTGAAAAGCAGACAATGGACCTCATAAGAGTTTTTGGTGGCAAAAGGAAGCTCATCTGTTACACTGTATCTTTATACAGATATTTCAAAGAACCTCTGGATTTGTCCAGGACAATTGCAGCTGCACACAAAGGGCCGGATTCAGATTTAAGAACTTGCTTCTTGCAAAAATCGGGTGAAAGTGCTATGCACAAATACAGAGGACACCGTGCAGCTCTGGATTTACCCTTGGACCCTTTTGAGAACCTGTGTTGTGGAACTTGTGTGTGAATCTGGAATGGTTTAAAAGACCTGACACTTGGCCACCACAACACAGAACCCCTGGTGCTGCTAAAATATGCATAGCTTTTAAATCACATTATTATTAAATGTTTTTTTAGTTTTTTGTTTTTTTTAAAGGTTAGTCAGCACAGACACCTCTGCTAATGAACTCCATGGGGCTGCCTTACTAATTTATATTTCACCAAGTAATTAGTAAAAGGGATTGATTGATCATTAAATTACAAGTTCAATATTATCACATTACTTCCCAGTGAATTACACTTTACAGCCTGTTCCTTGGCTGCTGTGTAGCTTGCCCAAAAGAGTTATTGTTTTCAATGAACAGGCCAGCAGTACATCATGATGTCACAGGAAATGAAAGATGGAAGGTACAGAGACTCTGATCTCTGCTTCCTGTTACAACTTATTACATTTACAGATATAATATATAGTACAAATAAATTATTCCAAATTTCTAAAGCCACAGTATGGCGTTTCCGGCAGTGGATAACAACAGCAAAAAACAAAAACAAACAAACTTTATTTATTTATTTTATTATATATGAGGATACTCACCATTTGTAGCTAGAATTACAAATTTATTCTCCTGTAGCAGGAACCGATGCTTCACTTCCATTTTAGGGACATCCATTGCTGTCTTGTCTCTCCTTGACAAACATCTTTAAAGTGGGACTAAAACATTCCTTTTGTCACAAAACATGGGACTTACTGCATAAGAGGCTGTCTATCGGCGGTACTCTCCAGCCATGCCCACGCTGCATTCTCCTGTTCAACCTACTGCCTTTCCTCCAGTGGCGTGATGTGGTGCTAAGTTCTGACGTCCTCTAGTGCGTGGGCGCTGCCATGTTGCTTCAGGTCACTTGACATCTCTCAGCCAACCGGAGCCCAGTGCTTGAAATCATATGACCAGGCTATCCAATCCTTCTCATAGGTGCTCTGTTTAAACCTGCAGCACAGTGAAACCTGTGCCAAAACAACTTGTCTATTCAATGTGCCTGGTTGCTACTGAGCAGCGCTGCAGCAAACCCCAATAAGCTTGTCAAGTCCTGTCAAGCTTGTTAAGTCCAGATCCAGTATTGGCACAGTCCAGGTTAAGTCAAGCTTGTCCAGTCCTGGTACAGGTCAAGTCAAGCCAAGTCTGTCCAGTCCTGTTCAAGTCCAGCCTGTTCCAGTCCAGTCTGTTCCTATCTGCTACAATATTGCTCATGAGCATATATAAGGGCCTATATAGAGCCCTCCAGTTTCCGCTATTCTGCTGAGCCTTTACTACGCCCCCGGGTCCCAGAACGCCAGTCTGTAATACCTACTATGGGATAATACATTTGTGTTCTTGCTGCAAATGGTGATTGGAGAGTGCTCTCTCTAAGCTCATGTGCAGTAAATTAAAGATAGTTAGTTACACCCTGAAGATTTCTTTTAGTATATACACCACCACATAAACACCTGTTACTATGGTTTTTTTTCCACTATCCTTTCTTTTAATACTACAATATTTTTGTTTTAACGGCTTTTGCTAGAGCGTTATGTAATAACATTTGTAGCTGCTGGGGGTGGTGATTTGTGCCAGCCAAATTCCATATGTTTACCAAGGTGACTAACATTTATTACTAGCTTAAGGTCTTATTGTTAGGCTAATTGTTAAGAAAAATTAGACTGATGTAAATTGATTGCCAACTGTGTGCAGGTATAATAGGTATTTAATGTCAAGAAAAATGAGAATCTGTTTACTTTACTGAATTTTTTATTTAATTCTTTTTTTAATCTAGTATATTGTCTATAATGTACTTTTTTATCACTGAATGCTTTTGTTTCTAATGTGTCCCTTACCAAGTGTTGCCTTAAAAATGTCCGCATTTTAATGTGCACCATATCATGGACCGGATTCACACTACCGCTTTTCCTGTGCGTATTTTTAGGCACGGTTGAACTGCGCATGCATAGTAACTTTTTTTTACGCAAGCTACGTAGGATTTAGGCACGGAATTCCATTACGCCCAGATTTGCAAATCGGACTTAATGACATACATATGGAGGGCCGTGGTTGTCTACGTGCATAGATTAGTGAAAGTGGGAGGGGGGAGGCATTTAAATGGACTAATATGTACGCATGAACAGAAGGAAAATGCGCACGTAACTACACACGTAGACTTAATGTTGCCCTATGGACGCACAAGTCACTAAAAATTCCGTCCGTGTGAGGGGAGTGTCATGGGTGTTGCCTCGCCACGTACATGCCTATATTTGCGTACTTTTTACGCACATATCTGTGAATACTGCCCCGTGTTGGCAATATATATAAATAAACACTACTGTGAAATACATATTTTAGATTTAAATTTAATCTATAAATCCATATAATTAAACTTAAGGGTGTGATTCACTGCCTTCCAGTTATCTGATTGCATAGTGGACTTCAGTAATAAAACATATATTTATTTCTGTGCTAAGTTTATCTTTCATATGCACACATAACAATTCTTCATGATTAATAACTAATCTTGCTATTTTGTCACTGTGGTAGACACTATTTCCCTATGATACCAATGTTTGTCTTATAGAGAAAAGTTCAGG
This sequence comes from Limnodynastes dumerilii, assembly GCA_011038615.1. NCBI lineage: Eukaryota > Metazoa > Chordata > Amphibia > Anura > Limnodynastidae > Limnodynastes > Limnodynastes dumerilii. The sequence goes on along the minus strand of WWET01000205.1, from coordinate 482,039 downwards.
TACCAGATGTCTGCAGAAAGCTGGATTTCTTTGTCACCCCTATAACACCAAGTGTACGAGTTCCAGTTGAGGAATCCCAAATAAGTGATTGAGAAGGGAGTGAATAGAAATCAATAAATAAGAGTCTGATCCTCATTTAATAAAGTTAGTGGATTTGCGTAAGTCCTCTAAAAACTAACATCTGTGCATGCATGCACCAGATGTTACGCTATTAGTATTATTATTTTATAGTTGCCAAAATTTAGGGAGGGGCAAGTGCGCCCCTTGGCTACGCCCATGCCTGTGAGCAGAGCCAGGGTATGTACAGATAAAATCAAAGCCTATTGAAAATGAACCAAATGAAATCTACTCTGTATTTCAAGTTTAACTGCACCTTAATGGTGAAAAGCAACTGTACATCCACAATACTAAGATGCTGATGATAGTTCAAACTATTCACTGCTAAGTGTTTTGTTAAGAATATATGGTTTATTATATATTTATATGGCTTGGTTAAGAAGTTTTGAAACATAAGTGCTGTGATAATGTTATACTCTAGTGATGTGTAAAGCAGAGAGAGAGAGAGAGAGAGAAACCTGTTTTTCTGGTTAGCTGGGGCACGGATGAGTTGGGGGACATGTTTGGAGCTAGCACAGAACAGGGAAGTATTGTTAAAATACTTTCCTCCTAGGCACACTGGAGAAGATGTATATGACTTGTCATGTCTGTGACTAGCTGACCGTAATGATTGATCCTGTTAGAGACATCCTTCAGGCTATAGGTCAAAGGGGCATGAAAAATGAACATTTTAGATTAGATCAAAAGACGGTCAAGCATGTAACACCTTGTCTGCCATAGAATGGTGCTTTGCCTTTGCATATGTGGGTGTATCTAGACAATGGGGACATCACAGGCCAGGTATGGAGTATATAGCTATATTCTGTTTTTCTGAATGCTGTGCCAAGCGTGAAAATGAAACTCTGCGATTGATCATTGCAAGTAGAAGCAGAAGAATGTTTGTTACATAACTGTCATACATGACAAGAATTCTGGCGGTAAATTTGGAGCACATTAGGTTTAATATTTGAAAATCTGACTTAAATTCCGCAGCTGCTTGGTACAAAGTGGATATTGTTGAGTTACATTTTGAAAAACTTCTTTGATGTAGAAACTGTTTTTGTTTGTTTTGTCTTGTAGCATCTTAACAAACCTGTCCTGTCCTGTTATTTTCCTAATCTCCTGTAACAAAAAGTACTGAAATGGTGACATCAGGTGTACTAAAATGTTTTCACCCTGAGCTTAACAGCAACTGCTTTTGTTGTTACTTTGTTCCATTGGAGTTTACACTCTAAAGCACACTAATGCGTACACACGCATGGGCTATATTGTAAGAAGGTTTTCATGTTTTTGTGAGCCTTGATTAAAATATGCTGGGCAGATTCTGAACATTTCTTACCAAAATAATAATAATAGATTTTTATTAATAATAAAAACAACAACAACAACGTTTATTTATAAGATGCCACACGGTATCCACTTTGCTGTACAGAGGCAAAAGGAAATACAAATAATTATATATAAAATGGAATAGTTATCAGACAGGGTACAAACTTATAAAATAGGGCAAATAAAACAAGTACAATGCATAAATAAAGTACAGTACAAAGATAGCAGAACAATATGTAGGGTAAGAGCAGATGAATAAGGGGAGAGAGAGAGAGAGAAGTTGGGAAGTGATAGGAAGATGACAGGAGGTAGGTGAGACAGCTCATAAGCGTTATTAAGCTAAATGGGAGACAGAGGAATGAAGATGAGGAGGGTAAGTAAGCTTAAGCAGAGGAAGGGTAAGCTAGCCTTGATGGTTTGGACGGCGTTGGATTGTGAAATAGATTGTGGTAGGTCATTCCAATGCAGAGGGTCAGCCAGGGAGAAGTCTTGGATGTGGGAGTAAGAGGTAGGTTGCAGTCACTGGCAGAACGTAGGGGTCGGAAGGGAATGTGGAGGGAGTGGTAGAGGAGGAGCGAGCCTTATAGATTGTGGTAAGGAGCTTGAAGAGAATTTGGAAAGGGACAGAAAGCCAGTGTAGATATAGACAAAGAGGGGAGGTGGAGGAAGAGGAGTCTGGCTGTAGTGTTTGGGTAGTTTGTCCTGTCTGTTGGGTATGTCCCCCTGCATATTACAATCTGGCAATTGCAGTTTTTCTGTCCTTCTTTTGAATGGTTATCTGCTCAGTAAATCCAAATAAAGGATTGGTTCTTTCC
>WWET01000205.1:411759-428649 GCA_011038615.1 Limnodynastes dumerilii | reverse complement strand
TGGGGGGGGGATGGAGACACATGATGGGAGTACTGGAAGTAAATGGGAGGGTCAGTCCCTTACTTTGCCAGGGGCACTGGACCCATAGATACGCCTCTGGTGTATGGAACAGACTGTGGCTTCAGGGGGAGGAGTGACTGACAAGTGTTACTTGTATAATAACTGGAGAGTTGTGGGTTAGAGGGAAGGGTTGCTTCACAGGAAGGGTCGGTGGAAAGGGCAGAATCGATGGCCAAGTGGTTCTTATCACCCTAAAAATTCTATAATTTTATTGAAGATTCAATAGTCCAAAATTATTATCCCAATGTACATTCAACTCAATAATGGCTGCTACATGGAGCAGTGGTTTATTACCACCATCGCCTCTTGAGACAAGCTTCAATGAAGTCAGCAGCACAATATTGTAAAATGATTTAAAGGTTGTTTTGTAGATCTCTTGTAAGTACATTTGAACTTTAACTTCAAAACTCAGGTATTTGAAGCATTTAGACTTTACAGCTCTATCTGACAGGAGTTTTCAGAGCCAAATCTTTGACCTCTCTTGACCTGATTTACTCTGTGATGGTGAAAGGGTGGGATGAGGAATGAAAAAATACTCCCTCGTTTACAGTAAAAAAGTATGTCATTTGGAACGAATTTCCTCAAAAACAGGAGGATTTATGTCTCTTGTTTTAGAACTCTTTTTTTTCTGAAGGTTATTATATTGATGGCTGGCTAGCGATGATTTGCCCCTTTTTCTAATGCTATCTGCCAAATTGTAGCCTGCAGCAGTATGTACATTTCTTCCTGCTCTGTATTCATTATGAGGCTACAGTGCAGATTTTATATTCCAGACAGGACTGATCAGTTACAAAACATGCAGCAGGTGTTCCCTGAGCAATTCACCCCTATATCAAAAGCCGTGCTCACAGATATGCTGCAAATTTATCACTGATTTAATGGACTGAATTATTCCTACATCAGTTGCACTTCTATTAAAAACAACATCAACAACTAATATATAGTTCTCGGGTTGAGAATTTAGATGTAGGTTAATTGCTGATAAACATAGGAGAATAGGGATGTGAGGAGAGTCACCTTGATGGGCATAAATAGTCAATACCTTAATGACAAAACTATGGGCTCCTTTTCTGAAAATTGGGATGTACTTCTGATAGTGCTGCCCAATGTCTTCTACAGGGACACCATGCCACGTGAATATAGTAAGCCAAAAAATGTATTGTTTTCACCAGAAATAACTTTCTCTTTCAGTTATTTTATTTATATATTTCTTTTCTTTACTGTGGCACATTTTAGATTGCACTTCAAGGACTTGCTTTTTTTATTAATATTTTTAAGTATAAAAAAATTTTTGAAAGGAAAAATGAGAAATAACAGACCTTTCCAAAATGTTATCCATGTTTGTTGTCAGAGTTAAATATAGGAGTCAGGCCACACCCCGGTTCTGTTACCAGGCAGGGGGAGAAGGTGCAATGTTCTAGGTTCTGTGTGTGTCTGGGGGTTTTAGAATGCTTTAAATGTTGAATAAGCATCTCTGGAGAGAGTCCTAATCATTTGATGTACAAGGACCCAAAAACTCTTCCTGGTAGCCCTGACCACTCCCCTAATCATGTCACTTCCTTTCTGATTGACAGATGACAAAGGGCTAATGATGGGACACAGAGCCAGGACCCTGAACACTGGGTTCTGTCTTGGTTCCCTCAGAAAGACCTTGGTTACTTTTTGGCATCAGGCCTTACCATCACCTTATCACATAAGGCCACTTAACAAGGTCTTTCTCTTTTTGTGTGTTTGTGGATGGGGGGAACCATTAAGTTAGCATTGTTGCATGATAGATTACAAGTGCTCTGTTTTTGCTATAGAGACTTTTTGCTATAGAGACGTCTCCCACTGACCTGTCTATAGTGTTTCCATCCATGTTTTTATATTTTTGTTTTCAATGTTTATTTATTAATTTGAGGTTAACAGGCTTCTAATGCGACATGATGTGAAATGTGTTGTCAAGCCCCACCCCATTGCACAGTGCTTTGGTTCACAACATTGTGAATCATGGGGTTTAAAGTGGATTTGAATTGCATCAATAATCCCTGCTTCACAATATTGTGAATTATAGCATTCAGGTGGGCCTGAAGACACAGTTCAAGTCCTCAAGCGCCACTGTGACCCAAATGGAGTGGATCGCTCTCCTGGGAGTCCAGGAACAATGATAAACTTTCAAACAAAAGTCTCCCGCAAGTATGGTTTCCATAGGTAGACTGCTATCCACTGGAAGTATGGTGTATCAGTTCTTCTCAAACTTTATTTTTTATATGTCAGGTTGTGGTAAAATAAAATATAATGATCAGCTGATTCAGGTGTAGTAGTGCAGTACAAACACCGATGTTACAATGATTGGTGGTCGATTATCTGTCTTGTTTAAATAATAATTGTGCCATTTTATTAGAGACTGTACTTCTTTTTCTTGAAAAGTTATTTATTTTATTGTTTTTCTGGATTTACAATGCCTTTCTTCCTCTGATATCTGCATATAATATCTCGCCATATGTCGCTTGTTGCACCGAGAAAACTTTGGTTTTTTTTCAGTCGGCACATGCTTATGTTGTAGTGACTGATTCCATATTAATGCTTGAAGCTCTTGTTACTTTAAATTTCTGTCAGATCAAGTTAACTACACTCTGTTCTTGTCTCTTACACTAGTCATCTCTCTTACTCCACACATCATTCAGTGTATGCCAAACACTGCCTGCCTTTATATTCAACTTTCAGCTCATAGTGCATTCCCTTGGATCTTTAACTTCAGAACTTGGGCTCACTTGATTAAAACTTTTAGCTGACTTGACATTGACTAGATTCCAATGCCTCCTTCACCCCTAACTCTGCTCTTTTAAAAATGACTCCCTTCCAAAGACTTTATATTGAAACAAACTCACTTAGCACTCACTTTACATTTATTGTGTTCCGGATATTTTGCTTTCTGAAATCATTTCTCATTTCTGACACCTATAAGTCTCACTACATTGCAACATCTTAATACAGTAAGCCAAAAGAACTTGTACATTTGTTCATGTGTGAACACACGCACACATTGTGGAGTTACCAAAACTTTGTGGTTATGGTTCACTCTCAAACATTCACAAGCTCGACAGTCAAACCATCAGCACCATAAGCATGACAATTTCATTTTTGAACTGTACACTTTATTGGCATCAATTATGTCAACAAAGGTACAAAGTTGCCCACTATTTGCATGTCCCTCATCCTCCACTTTTTCCGCCCCCTGTCCTCTGCTCACCTCACCATTACGCTCTCTGTGTAGAAGGTAAGCAGTTACTATCACAATTTTAAGGTTGAACTGGTGCTGAATGACCTTATATGTGTATTCCACACCCAAACCACATGTACAATCTACAACATTGAGTACAAAAAAAAGTATATTTAGCTATGCTGCTTTTAGAGAATACCTGGTGGCTGCTGTGGGTAACTACTGTACCTGTCCCAAAGTTTGCTCTATGGATTGAAATTCAGAGACTAACGAATGCCTAAGGTAACAGAAAATCCCATGTGTTTGTGGAAAGCACAAATACACAACACAACATAGCGTGGCTTTGCATGGTATCATTTGATGGAGGCAGTTGGAGACAGCGACAATGTTTTTATACAGTGATCTGTAGTCAGTCTTCATAGGCACATGACTTTAATGGAGCCATTGGAGACAAAAGTTTCCTCTTCAAAGTAGAAAAACCCTCATTAGCAATGAAAACAAGTGAGAAATAAAAAGGGAAGAGGTAATAACTCTAAAATTATGATGTGCAACCAGACAGCTTGGCTCTGTGTAATTACAAACTACGAATGCCACATGAGGGCATCAGGTCATCACACAGACAAGAATGAATAGGTGGGAGAGAAGGATGGCCCCACTGTTCCTAGGTTAGTGTTGAGCTATTTCAATTCTTTTTAACACAAATTGATCATAATTCAATAAATCACTTTTTTCTGTCATAATAACCTGTTAAAACTCTTGAAAACCTTATTGCTTTGTCAATAAGTATCAGAGATCCACAACGAGGGTAAAAATTACGAAATTAGGCAAAATTGCTTTTGCTGGAGACCCAAATCTCCAATGGCAAATTCTGCCAAATTTCTTTGGGTCAATGGAAACCCAATATCTGCAGTTGAGTTTTAACTGTGGAATGAAATAAATATATTCCTGCGTATATCTCTCCATACAGCCTGTGTGTCACTGGATATATGTTAAAACCAGAGGCATTATCAGTAGAATTTTAAATGTAAATTCGTAATTGTATAACATTTGTTTTCAATAGCAACTTTTCTCTTTGCAGCACCTACTGTGTTCTAGAGTGGAATGCCAGCAAAATCTCACATAGATATGATGTCTGCATTATAAGATATAAATAACTTGTTTCTTTATACTTGGCCAGAAATAGTTTTACTTGGTGTTAGTTCTTTGAACACAAACAAATTCACTCCCAGGGGTTCTTAAACAATTTTATATTTGTCACCTGATTTTTCTTGGAGTCTCTATGGCATCAATAATAATATAAAATATACAGAAAACTGGAAAAACGTATGCAGTCATCTCAATGTGAAGAATTATGTTTTATAGTTTATTTGTTAGTTTTGCATAGAAATAATAAGAGAACAATAATAATATTGGAGCAGACCCAGAATTAAGTAATGTGGGCATTTTCTGCACCTCTGAATCCGGTCCATGGAGATCTAGAGGAATAACATGCTACCCTTTTTAAGTCCTAATCCTATAGGTTAAGAACATCATAAAAACAATGGGCTGGACTAGACTTAAGTAAGTGCTTGAAAATAGTTACTCCTGGACTAAACCATGTTGATTGCAGGGGGAGTCATGGTAATTGTATTCTTTGCATGCATGGATATATCTTTGAATTGCTTACTGCACACAGATACTGACCAGCTTTACTATCACACTGTTATTTAGACTTGGGCTGGGAAACATCACCTCTCAACTCTAATATGGTTTGCAACAGATGAAATATGACTCCCTGCAAGCAGCATGGTTTAGCCCAGGAGTAACTAATTTCAAGCACTTATGTCCGGGTCCAGCCCAATATTAGTGTTTAGCTTTTGGATAATTATTTAATGAATATTTAGGGGACGTTTCTGTAAGTGTTGATGTAAATTCAGAGTAATTGCGGTACGTTGTTGCATTATGTAATAAGTACGACAAGGCAGATCTACTCATCATTTAGTGTAACTGCGCAGTGTGAGCAGATTCAATCAGATTTGCAATGTTTGGTGAAAATATATACCTATAAATAACCATACAGTGGCCTCAACACAAACATTAATCATAAAAACTGGCTTTAGTCACATGACCTTAATACTAGTTACCAGTATCTCTAGTTCTACAACCACACTACATTCCACTGTGTGCTGTAGTAACCCAGCGTTACCGTATTTCCTGACCAGTTGTCCACTTGTCATTATACCCTCTGCGAGTACATAGGGTGTTGATCATTAGAGGAGGTAACTTGGAGGTTATATGGGGATATTTTTTTATGTTCTCCAGGATAATCCAAAACTCTTATTCACAGAACAATCCCTTGACAAGTAGCAGCTGCTTTAATTATTTCCCTGAAACCAGATCTCCCGGGACAGAATGGGCATGAGAGTAGATGAATATTTCCCTCCATTCTTAATGTGAAACTGATGTTGCCGCCTGTTTAATACTTAGTGGCCTGGAAGTGAATGGAATGAAATCAGTCTGTTCTCTGACCCTGAAAACATGCTACTACCCAACAAGAAATACATCCAGAAGAGAGGAAAGATCTCCTGAAAATACGCCTTGTGTTAAATATTCAGAGGATGTCACATTTTGCTTCAATAAGCTTCGTAACTGAGAACCTCCATTTTTTTCCCTGCACAGCTTTTAACAAAAACACATCAATATTTTATTTTATCTACATTTGTCTTCATCCCATATTTCTTGCTTTAGAGTCACAGGTTTACCAGTGTAGCTGTATTAGTAATACAATGTATCCTGATAGGGAAAAAATAAATAATTGTACATCACTTGCTCACTCTTAAGCTGGTCTTATGCTGCATCAATTATCGCTCACAGCAGAAACTGACCCGATAAACAGGATGATTTTCCATTAGAGAAAGGTCCTGATATTGGCATCATTCACCTTACCTGCTGTGACCGATAATCCTGGCAGAAGAGGAAGGGCTGCAGAGATTAATGGGAGGCCTGTGCAGCTGAATGACAGGCTTTCAGGGAGACCCACTATCAGTGGGTGGCTCCTCTATAATAAAGCTCTGCATTTTTGACTGTGTAGCCTTGCAGAATGCAGAGCTGTCATTACTTTAATATTGTTGCATAGGACTACAATTATAGATTTAAAGAGATGGGGAAAATCCGGCCAGGAGGTACAGGATTCAAATATTTAAAATGCCCACACGCTAAGCGCTTGAAGACACGTGAATGATCAAGATGATTAAATGATCGGACCAATGATCGCTCTAGTGTATGGCCAGCTTTATTATTATCTGATATTGACTATTGTATCCATTTATACAGAGATGTTGTCACTGCTGCATTCGCTATTCCGTCACTGATACAGCTGACAGCATAATTTTGGCTGTATCTGTGTCAACACTTGTTTAATAAAGAAAATTTCTGTATAGATCATGCGCCATGTAGAATGTTCCTATTTCGCCAAGGTACCCAGTCGTGTTAGGCTGCTAAAAGAGGAAGGTTAGGGTTAAGCTGCACAGAGGGGAAGGCAGGGCCGGCATGTTGTGGTCCGTGGGGGAAGGGGGCTGGCAGCTCAAACAATTGGCAGCTCAAACAATTGGCAGCTCAAACAGAAACCTCCAGTTACATAGAGCAGCTGATTGAAAAACTTTCAGCGCTGCTCCATGCAATAGCCGCAGAGGCTCATGCACGAACTTCCTGTATGGACAAGTAAAGAGGAAGAGAGGAACACACAAAGGTGAGTAATGTAAAAGGAGAGGCTTCATGATAGGTGATATTGGAGGCTGCATATACATGATGGAAATGCTGGGGGGGTCAGGAGACATGATTGGAATAATGGGGGTCTGGGACCACATGATTGGGATACTGGGGAGACATGATGGGGATACTGGGGGCTGCAGACACATGATGGGAATTCTGGGTAATGGGTGTTAGCTTGTGGGAAGGAGATGGTTATAGTTAGGCTGTGGGGAGCAAAAGGTTAATGCAGCAGAGGCTACACTGTAAAGAAAGAAACTGCTGGCTGTTGCAAGATGAGTTGTCGCCATACAGATCATTGAAGTAGCAAACTACAACCATTTTTTATTGATCCAAATGTATATATTGTCCACATGCCCCAACACTGAACTTCATAATATATGTACCCGTATTTAGCTGGCTAGTGTTCAGAACCTGTTCATAATATGTGTATTACCCCCTGTGTATATTAAATCCCAGAGTGTATAGTATTCTCACAGTAATGCCAGCTTCTTTGTACATCTCTTCTCTGGCACTGACATGGTTATATCAGTGGAGAGATGCACTGAGCTACTGCCAGAAGTCATGAGCATATGTCTCTGCTGTTTTCCCAACTGCACCATCCCAGTGCTTAATTTAATGCCAGTGTAAATTGGGTGCAGGGGAGGCATAGCAAGTGTACCTACCAGACTATATGTAACTACTTGAGAACCTCTAATGTAGATGATTCATAGGGCCATCATGCTGGAAGGCAAGATACACTTAGAAACATGTAGAACAAATTTTCAGCTGTTTGTGTGGTAAATATGTTGAAATGCAACATTTTGAAGTTGTTGTTTAATATGGCCCTACTTCAATAGAGCTGTTATCTCCCAGCCATTTAATAACTGTCTTGGAAATCGATTGCTTCTGCCTCAAAAAAGGCAAAGCAATCGATCCCCAGATTAAAGAATTCTGCGGGAATAGAAGAAGTGGAGAAGTTGCCCATAGCAACCAATCAGATTCTAGATGACATTTTTTAGTATGTGTAATAGGAAATTGAGAGCTAGAATCTGGTTGCTATGGGCAACATCTCCACTTTTCCATTCTTGCTGCTTAGTAAATCTAGCCCTTGGTGCTGTGAATAGTAAGTATCCCCAACCCTAATCCTTACCCTAATCCTCCTCTATTACCCTGACCCTAACCCTCCCTTCCCCGCAGTCTGATCCTAACCCTAACCCTCCCTTCCCCCTAACGGCAGGTCCAGAAATGATTGGGTGAGTACTCTCCCATTAAAAAATAAAATCTTAAATGGCCGCTATTCGAAATAGAGGCAGCTGAAAAAGAACTTTCGGAAACTATTTCGGAAAGACAGCCATCGCAGCGGGGACTCTTTCCGCTAATTAAATGGATAAAGTGTTGAACAAAAAATAAAAGGAAATCCTAAGCAAATGCAAGGATGTAGAAAATCCTTTTGTATGGTTTAAATTGTATTAAGTACTATTCAACATATTTTTTATAGAAGACAAAATTAGTAGCAATCATATTCATAGACTTATAATTAAAATATGACATTAGTATAAAGGCTGTAACTTTTATGACAGTAGCTGTCATTCTTATTTATTATTAACGCCACTTGCCACACATTTAGATGTTGATGTAGTGTATGTGCTGAATACATTTGTATGGATTGAGAATGCCACAAGTGTATTTGCCTATAGCTTTATCCCTGCAGGTTCACTCTAACAGACAGACTTGCACTAAGTGGTTCGCGCCCCCTGCCAGCAGAATGAGTTGAGCTTAGCATTCATAAATAGTGAGCAGGCGTCAAGCAGCTTGAAGGAATATCAGCTGAAGGACAGTGCCCACTGTTGAAACTTTTCTAACCAATCAGGAAGTGGTTGAGTTACATTTCAGGAGAATTGAATATCGGCATGACCGCACTTCATTGAAATATAACTATCTATATGACATCATTGCTGTCTGTAGCCAACATTCTCTTTTTAAGATGCCTTTCATACTTCTCTCCAGACAATTTTATCTCTAAATACTCCTCTAAGAAATGTATTATAATCCTATACCTTACATCAGATCAAACTTTAAAGGGGACATATAGAGGTATCAACTTTTTCAGGTTATATTTTATACAAACAGGTTGGCAAAAGTAATATTGTACAATTAAACCTTTTTCCTGCATTTCCTAATGCTGCATTTGGGCTGATAGGTTACTTGCTGTGTTCAGCTCTAATTAAGTATTTTTTTAAATGGGACAATGTTCAATTTTATGCAGAGCTTTAAAACACTGCACAAGTGTTGATGGAGATTGAAAATAAAAACACTTGCCATAAAGAAAACTATAAATAGCCTAAAAGTGTGACGGGACCCTTAAATTAAAAGGAAAAAATGAAGATAGTGGTGTCCATACTAGAAAACTCCTATAGGTTCTCCCCCAAAAATAAATAATTGATATAATCTCAGGAACCTTTGCTAGTAGTAATAAAGTTTTAAAATATAGTAGTAAAGAAATGGAGAATAATTTGGAACAGAGAATACTTTGAGCAAAATTAAAGATTATTTAGGTTTATTATGTGGCATATATAGAGAATTTCTTCCCCCTTAATTGTACTGAATTATCCCAGATAATAGAGCTCTATATGCCCCATAGTAAGCTCCTTATTCCTCCGTAATTGTGTTTGCTATACCTCGTAAAAGACCATAATGTTGCTCCATTAGAAGTCTCTAAATGACATAAAACTTTGTCATGGGGGAATATAAATTTAGCACATATAGGCCCAATTTGCCACAAAGATGGGAAAAAGCTTGCAGTGCGTTTGTTCCGGTCTATTATATGTATGTATATGTCGTGGGCATTATTTGAGCATAAAGAAAGAATAAAGACTATATTATGGGGCTTATTAATTGTATGACCCATAGTAAAGCTTTTTATTCTGCCTTATTTGTGTCCAAATTATCCCAATAATACTGCCCCCCCCTCCATTATAGGGCTATGTATATCCCCATATTTCATATATCCCATAAAAGAGCTCTAAAGATAGAGGGGATGATCCTGACCCCCGTACGCTTTACGTGTGTGTGGGGGTCCGTAAGTATGCTCCCGTAGCGGAGAGTGCACTCCCCGTTGCCGGTAGGAAATCTGGTCACTTACGTGTCCAGATTCCTACCATAACTTTCATGACCATACGGCCGCAGAGCGTAAAGGGGCTTCCCCCCGAACCCTCATTTACATGGCTATCCCCGCCTATATGGCGGAGTAAGAGCCATCTTAAATGAAGGGTCTGCCCCTTCCTCGTATGTACTGAAGTACGATAGTACATATGCACAGGGAACATCTGGCACGCGCAAACGCAGATGCTCCCTGACTGGGGACTTACGCAAAGGACTTGCGTAAGTTCCCTGTCGGCCGGAGTTCAGTATCGGGCCCAGAGTCCTTATATGTGGGATAAATTAATATGACTATAAATCCCTATTTTATGGGCATATGGTGCAGAATTATGGAAGCTCTAATATGGAGATATGGAGCAGTTTATGGGGCATATATATTAAAGTTATTGTCTATTTTGGTAATAAAAGTATTCTTTTTAAATGCTGTTGGATGAAAGGGTAAGAAAGGCTTAAAATCTTCTCACATGGAGAGCTGGCAGACCTGTTGTCAGCCGTGGCTATGACAAAGATTGGAGGAGGTAAGCTTGTAGCCAACCTCTGACACACAAACTCTGCTTTACTCCAACCTCAAATCGTATTGCTGAATTGGCATTTAATTTATTTACTTACTGTAAGTAGGTAGGATCTAGGAGAACTTCTTCACCAAAATTCAGGAGACTCTGAGAAGTTTTGTTGTGTAGACTTCTGCTTGCTCCAAACCTGCTGAATATTGGTCATCGCTGAAACCAATATTAAATAGATCAAACATTCTAAGACTGTGTAAGGATCATGGCAGACTGCAGAACATTTGCATTGCATACAGAAGAAGGATTTGCTTCAGTGACCATAAGTGCTGATGGGTTCAGTCTAATCTCAGCTCAACCATCACACTGTAATCCACTTTTGTTATATAACCCTGTTTTTTTGCATTGATAATCCTTTTGGACCTCCTATGGGGTATAACATAATGTTTCTATTTTCCCAAAAAATCAGCCTAGCCACACTTACCAAGTCTGCAGAATGTTTATTTTATAGACTTGTATGTCAAAATCTCTTAATAAACCGAGAGCAAAGCCATGATCTCATGGACACAATGTATACATATCTACATCATACACATCTACTTGTTTATATAAAAATCTCTGGTATGTAGTCAAATTATGTAATGTTCTGTAACAGGAAAGATAGGGAATGCTGCTCTAAAAGAATGCAATATAATGTACTGTCCTTTAGGATTCTGTAAATAATACTGCAGATGCTTATGTAAAATTAGATGTGACTAATGATCTGTAATTACAAAAGACAGAATATTTTATGCCATGCATTATAATCATTGGAAAAGTAAAGTTTAAGATACATGGTTATTTTGTTCTTTTGTAATTATGGACCGTATTCAGACTTTAAGGCTTTCCGAATGACATGACACTCCCTCTCACCTCTCACTTATGGAATTTAGCTGACTTTCGCGACTATAGCCCTACCTTAACTTCTCCGTGTGTATTGTTGTGCGGACGTAGCACTCAGATGTGTGAAAGACACTGCTAAAACTCTCATTCATGCACTAATCATCTCCCTCATTGATTACTGTAATGCTCTTCTCATTGGACTCCCACAATATAAAACCACCTCTCTACAGTCTATATTGCATGCAGAAGCTAGACGTGTTTTCGTTGCAAAACGTTCATCTAGAGTTGATCCACTCTGTCATTCTCTGCATTGGTTGCCTGTTTACTACAGAATCAAATACAAAATCCTCTTTCTAACCTATAAAACCATAAACAACACTGCACCTGCATACATATCCTTACTTGTCTCAAGATATATCCCAGCTCATTCTCTCAGATCATCATTAGATTTCTCTTCTATACTTCATAAACTCACTGATTCCCAGTTACAAGACTTCTCCAGGGCTGCACCCACCCTTTGTAATAACCTTCCTCACCCATTAAGACTATATTCTAATCTCCAAACTTTCAAGCGCTCTCTTAAAACTCACCTCTTGAGACAAGCTTATCATATTCTTCAATTTTCCTAAGCTTTATTTACCATATTAACAACCACTTTGCTTTCCACTTTGCCTTTCTATTACATTAATAACACAAACCCGCACACTCTCTCTTTGTATTGTAACATTCCCCCATCTCTGCTACTAACACTGCTGTGTGACTGGATCATACAGAGCACTGAACATTTATCATACAAGCTGGCTGGTCCATTGTGTGATATAAAGCACTTGTCCTTATGTATCAAACCCATTTTCCTATAGATTGTAAGCTGGTGAGCAGGGCCCTTTTACCCATCCAGTCTGTCTGTTACCACACAGTCTTGTTTATACTGATTGTTAAAATTGAAAAGCGCTACGTAATCTGCTGGCGCTATATAAAAACCTGTTAATAAATAAATAATAAATAAGTGCCTAACCCAGGCCATACTGTGCAATTTAAATGCCTCCCCCCACTCACAGTGCGTATTCTTGCACGTACGGAGTGTTGTCATATCCTGTCACACTGTGTTGTGCATGTGTGCAAATCAACTCCATATACACTAAGATCTGGGACCTGATTCACAGGTCCGAATGAGTTAAGAAGCTGCGGATACATACAACTTAAAGCTCCCTCCCACGCCACCTTCCCCCTTATTTTACAGGACTTCCTAACATCCTGTGCGTATTTTCCGTCTTAAGAAGGAAAATCCACACACAGTTTTCCCTACTCCGCCCTCCCCGCCTCATTTAAATTCCTCCCTCCACCCACGTTTCCTAAAAACTCCCAGACTTTAAAGACCACACTTAGTCAGTCTACGTACCTAAGTGGTCCTGTGTCCTTAGTCTACCTTTTGTAGTATGTTTGTGAATACTAATGGTTATAACCTGCTGATATTAACTGCACTGTTTGTGTAGGAAACAGTCGGCAGGCAGTGGTGGAATATGAGCAGTAGGAGCATCATTGTCCAGCAGTTCCTCATATTGTAAAAAGTGTTACCACAATGCAGACCGTGCTATTCCACTAAGAGAACTATACCCCTGTGACATTGTCAGACACAATAACCTGAACAACCCATTTGGTTGCTTACTTTATGGCAGTATCATTCAAGCAAACCAACATTTCAGCACAATTTGAAAGGTATTGATTGGGTGGCATCGTGCTCCCTGTCCCACAGAAACACTTATTTATTATTTATTTATTGACAAGTATTTATGTAGCGCCATCAGATTACGTAGCGATTTACAATTTAACGATCATTATAACAGGACTGGGTGGTAACAGACAGACTGGGTGGGTTAGAGGGCCCTGCCACAGGCTTACACTCTATAGGGAATTAGGGATTGATACATAAGGGCAAGTGCTATATATCACACATGGGCCAGCCAGCGCAGTGCTATGTATGATCCAGTCACACAGCAGTGTTAATATAACATATAATGCACATGTAATGTGATTTGTAAGAGCTTGGTTTTGCCTTGATGTGTGGGTTGGGTTAAGCTGGGAATACACTACCATGTGATTATCGTTCCCAGCAGGAGGTAGCTGATAAAAAGGATGATTTTCCACTAGGGTAACATCCTGATATCAGTGGCACTCACCTTTTCTTGCTCGGACCAATAATCCAGGGTAAAGAGCGAAGGACTGCCAAGATTTACATTAAGCTCTTGCAGATGATTGGCTGCACGGACCTCCTGTGAATCTCTGCACTGGTTGGCTGCATGGGCAGGATGATTCAGACAGAGGAGGAAACTCCAGCTAGAAGGAGGAGGTACAGGTCCAATAATTTGAAATGGCCACACACTACACAATATAAGAAGCTTGAGCCTGATATATTTCAAGCATGCCAAAAACATAAATAATTGTATCAGATTATTTCTAGTACAATTATTGGGTGTTCATCTGACCACTCACTACAGCAATAATTGGCTTGAACTCTAAATAACTATGATTGGGATGAAAATCGTGCTAGTGTATTGGCTGCTTAATAACTGGAACTTCAGGTTTCTCTTACATAACAGGAAACATTTCCCATGGAAATGTTGAAATGGCTATAATCATACATTTTTAAAGTATCAATTATCAGTGATATATTGTACTGCTAGAACATGTGGCCAAATTGAACTGGATTTTATGTAATGTTCTTTTCTGTCACACTTGCTACTAAATATTATTTAGTCTGTTGATAAGTTGAGAGTTGTAGTTCTGCAATAGCGAGAGATACTTTAGTTTCCATAACAAGGGTGTAATTAGCTGTTACTGTATTTAAACTCCCATCGTGTTCCAAAAGTTACATAAGTTCTCCCATAATTCTATAAAAATCATATGTATTCCTAGACCGGGGGTCACCATGGCGACTGGAAATTGGGATCTGGCGACCAGAGTGCCATGAAGAAGGAACCAAGGGTTGACCCCCGCATCCCCCTTCTCCCTGCTCGACTGCTGAAATAACTTGGACAGAAGAGCCCTGTTGGCTGTCCCTGTAGTTTCAGCAGCTGAGGGATTACTGGTCGCAAGGGACATCCCTCTGTGGATAAACTGCAGGTGGTTGCTCCCCCTGCAAAAATGTGTGCAGGCCTGCCCTAGGCTGTGTATTATAATAAGCTTAACCATATTTATTTACATGGTTTTTATGTTTCTTAGGGTTTTTGTTTCTTGCATAACTTCCTTTTCCATTATATTGAAGTCCTATTACATTACTCTACAGTCTAGTCTACACTAGTTCTTTTATTGCTTGGTGACATTGCTGAAACTTGCACTATGTAACCTTTGGGTTCATAGTAATAATTTATTGCAATTAATTGGTCCCAGTGTGCCACTGGCATCCCAACACTTTTTTTTTCTTCTGGTAAATGTCAGATGATACGGTTAACATACTTCAGGGATATGAAATCAGGCCAACCACATACTGTAAAAGACTTTTGAAGCTCAATGTACTTTACAGTAAGCAGTTATCAAAATATAAAGAGTTATCAAGTAATGTGTGTAAACGTATAAAGTGTTTCCAGTATCTCTCAACCGAATAAAACACGTATATTCCCCTTGCAGGAATTGAGAAACTTGACTCAGTTTGAAACCGTATTGTTGTTTGTTCATTAGCAGTGGCTATACCTATAAAGAATAATCTCCAGAAGAAAATCATTCTCACCTTAGGCCGGCATCGGGTTTAAATGCCCTCAAGGCCTTCATAAAATGACGAAACCAAACTGAAGGCCACATCCTTTCACCAGAGGGCACATAGTGCTTCTAACGAACATACCTCAGATTTGCAAACTTTCTGTTTCTTCCATCCATGAGAACTTGAAGGGAAGGAATAGATGCTGGCATGGGGTCATGGCATAATGATGTGACTTATGCAATTCACATCCTTAATCCCTGTCTATTAACACTACTATTCATAGTGTTGCTTGGGTTGGGTGGAGCTTGATGACAAAAATGACATCATCCAGTCCCATCCAATCCCTAATAATACTAAGAATTCAAGTATTGATAGACGGGCTGGAGGCATGAATTGCATAGATTCATGGACACAAGTCCATTGCAGGAAATTTGTTTGCTCTCCTGAGATACCGAGAGATATGCCTGAATTTTGGGAGGTGGCAACCCTGACATACCTTATATAGAGAGAGATTGCATTTCCAAACTCTGTTTTATAACTGAAAACTCTTCAGTTAATTGAAAATTGAGAGATGAAAATATACATAATTCAGGACCAGATACAGATGGAGGGCCGTTTGCAATGCGGCCGGAATTTTCCCATATGTTTTACTGCGCAGTAATTCTGTAACGTAATCTATGTTACTTGTTGCAATGTAGATTGCGTATACACGGTCTTATTGCATACGGCCCGAAATGCCTCCTTTTTACATTGTACATGTTGAAGTGTTACATCTGCACAATGCAGGGATCTGGGGCACAAGAGGGAGGATGGGACATTACAATTCTAGCTGCATAGTCTAAAAATGTAACTTTTGACATGTTTTCAGTAGTGTGAAGATATGTTCTGGCATAATTAAAATGATGGCAGAACTCCGTGATTGACAAGCAATGTGTCACATATCTGTGCGTCCCTAGGGTAAAAATATTAATAAGAACATGGAATGTGTTTTGTTTGTGAACTATATAGTACTTGTGAATAAAATGCATTATCTGTAAAGCACCTTGGCTTTTATATACACTTTTATTTGATTCGTAATTTCATTTTTTTTTTTATTACTGCAATGCTTAAAACACCAAAAAGGTGGAAATTCTATAGCTCCTGAATTAACCCACTACAGTAATTATCATTGCATTGTCCCAGATAACTTTATACAACAGTTAAAGAGTAGACTGGACTTGTCTTTATAATGGCTGCCCTGTGTTCCCACATGTCTTCTCTGTGATCCTCCACATTGCACTGTGAAAACTGTAAACTTCTCATTATCTTTCAGT
The DNA here is from genome assembly GCA_011038615.1 of Limnodynastes dumerilii. Lineage (NCBI taxonomy): Eukaryota > Metazoa > Chordata > Amphibia > Anura > Limnodynastidae > Limnodynastes > Limnodynastes dumerilii. Next base: position 412,107 of record WWET01000205.1, on the reverse strand, counting down.
GCCTGGGAACCTGGGATGCTTTAAAGACCATGGAAACCCACCGCCCCTGACTGGCATGAGTGAGACGTCCAATAAGCAGACGATACAAACCTGCATTTCTATGTGCCGGAGACAGCGCTATAAGGTAGAATTATTTCCGTTAGCAGTCAATATTTCCTTCCTTCAATTGTGTATTTTATTTTGTTTATATTATTACCATTGTCTGTACTGCATACACTAAATGGGCTGGATCCAGAACAATGTCTGTCGCCCATAATACGTCTTTAAGACCGCATATATGCAATCTACGTAACAAAACGATACGTAGATTACGTAAATTAGTTACTACGCATGCGCAGTAGCTATTTT
>WWET01000205.1:382743-393608 GCA_011038615.1 Limnodynastes dumerilii | reverse complement strand
CTCTTGTGAACCTTCATTTGTCTTTGTTTCAACAGCATTCAAGGAGAGAACCGTGGAAAAGCCTCAATTATCCAACCAGACACAGACAGAGCTGATAACTCAAACAGCCAACCTCAGCATCAATGCAGCACGGTCTTCAAAGATCCTCTATGTCATAACAACTAGCCCAAGCCGACCAACTGGGCAAGTGCCAGGTAAGATGTTTCCAACCAACTGATGGAAAACCAATTATTGGGCTACACGTTATCAGCTTTAAAACATTCAGTGCATTTTATATTAAATCAGAGCAGGGACTGGGGCCATTTCTTACAGGAAGAAATAAAATAAAACTATGGTAAGAAATGAATACAAGCTGTAATCCGCTAAAAGGATTGGCATGTATATGCAACAGCAGCAACACCCCAAGAGGAATAAGGATTTTATAAATACTAGGGATATCATTGTTCCTTGTTACAATAGGAGGTATAGAAATAATGCTTATTACAGTAGTAACTGACCCATTCCCATATCTACTTTAGTTTTTTATATATTGATATACCGTATTTCCCCATGTATAAGACGCACCTTTTTGGGAAAAATATGGTGTCCAAAAACAGGATGCATCTTATACAGGGGGGTTACTATTTTACCATCCAGTCGCAGTCTGACTCCAGACCAGCGCCGATGGTCTGGAGTCAGACTGCGGCTGGATGCTAAAATGAAGTCTATGCTCCAGCTCCCTCTCCTCCAAAGTTTTCTTACCTTTAAGGATCATCCATTGCGTGGGACTGAAGCCAGAACATGAAGTCCCGCGGTGGCCGAGACTGGGATATGAAGTCCCGCAGTTACAGCCTGTGACCACGGGACTTCATTTCCCAGTCTCAGCCACCACAGGACGTCATATTGTGGCCGCAGTCCCGCTCGCTGGATGATCCTGAAAGGTAAGAAAACCTGAAGGAGGGGAGGGAGCTTTTCCCCATGTACAAGATGCACTTTTAATTTTGGGACCCCAAAATTAAGGTGCGTCTTATATAGGGGTGCGTCTTGTACGTGGGGAAATATGGTATTACTTTCCCATTGCCTGCTCTACCCTCCTGTGCTGGGAATTGTGGGAAGTTTAGATAAGAAGGATTATTATTTATAGTCTTTGCTACAAGTGGGTGACAGTACACAAGGAATAAGAAGATGATATAATATGGGCACTGGTTTTCAGAGCAGACAGAAATGACCAGATCCCGCATATTTGTGACATCCATACCCATGTCTATTCATGCCTTTATGGCTTTTGTTACGTAGCTTTCCTACATGTGGATAGCGTAAAATAGTTACTACGCATGCGTAGTAGCTAGAATCGCAAAATTAGGCACGTATGGAAATAATTACGGTTTTGTGAATCCAGCCCATAGACTGTGGTGTGTAACACTAACGATCTCAAAAATATTCATACAATTATAGATGATATTAAATACAGCTTGACCTCTATGTACAATAACTTACAGCCTTTATTTATTTTCTGTAGGTTGGACAATCTATGCACTTACAGCTCTCCTAATATTGACTATAATTGCTATATTGGTAAAAGCACTTCTGCACCTAAATATAAAGTAAGTAGTTTGCATTTTTCCCATTTTATCTGCTTTTACAGGTCATTAAAATACACATTTTTATTGTTTGGTTGTGTTTTGTTTTTCTTTATTACTGAAACCACATGGCAGATTTGTGAGTGTTGATGAAGCTAATTATATCCATCCTAGCAACAAGAATTAGAACAGGATGAAATATCAGTAGCTTGAAACATGTATCTTACATTCTATAATTGTGTTGTGTATACGTATTAAGAGGGTGGTGGCCATTTTACTGTACTCTAATCCATACTGTATGTACCAGCACAGATAGATGGCCAAAGAAAATAGGACTTCACTCATAAATAAACATGTTCCAGCATATATAGTGTTTAGATAGTGATGGGGATATTTTGTTCTGCTTTGTTGTATCTTAATTTTGGGTAGCCATATACAGATAATGGAACATAAAAGGCCAAATTCATAAAATATGTTGGAAATATGTATGAAAACTTCACAGCATATATGAAAATATGGGCTGGGACGAATAATTAGTTTAAAAAAATTCTAAATTTACATAATTGAATAAGTGGGGTGGAGGGGTAGAACCTAAGACAGGCCTGGCCAATCTGTGGCTCTCCAGGTGTTCTGAAACTACAAGTCCCAGCTATGCAGTTAAAGCATGCTGGGACTCTTAGTTTTACAACACCTTGAAAGCCACAGGTTGGCTAGGACTGACCTAAGATTTCATGGATCCTAGTGCACCATTGTTCAGTGCTGGTTTTTGGCAATAAAAAAGGGGGCTTGGAAGAAATGTAGGTTACAAAACGCTATATATGACACCAATGCCTTGGGTAAATTCTGGATATAACAGATGTAAGCAAAAAAAAGTGTCTCATTTATACTAAATTAGTGAACATCTGGAATGAATGCACTATGACCAGTAATTAATAAGAATTTCTCTAAAAGCAATTTAATACAGTACACAAATAGAGAGAACATCGGCCTGCTTAGAAGAGACTCTTCACCCCCCCCCCCCTTTCCATATGGTATTTTCCACCATTGACCATATTATTGTCTCTAGCCACATCCTTGATTCTTTGATCTACTGAGACAAAATCGCACCCTCTCAATAGGCTGTTCCATTGTCTACTCTGAACCTTGACCCATCCCTGGGAAAAACATTCTCTCCTTCTCTTACATCTTAATATCTCTGCCACTTATTCCTGCCTCCCTGGTTTCCCAAACAATAACTCTGCTAAAATAATGTTTTGGACCAAAGTATCCTCATTTCACGTTTCCCCGGGGCAGCAGATAAATCTGTAACATTAGATGACATTACCAAAGAGGCAATATGCTTAAAATGCCAGAAACAACTAATTTCCTAACTGCAACCCCAATTAACTGATCTACAAAAAGAACATAAATCTAATCTTCATAGGGATTTACAACCTCAGATTGTAGCAGTCTCTCTTTACAATGGCTGAATCGAGCATATAAATCAACAATGGCATCTCTCCTTTATTCTCAAGGATAGGTCAGGGAGTACATTTGACCAGAAACCTATATCATACAGATCCTTCTCCCCCATGGTGTAAACTCCAAAACAGTTCTAGAACAATGCCTTAATTTTTTTTCTTCATTTATTCTTTCATAAAATGGCATTATTTTTTTCTGAGTAAGATGTCCTTGGAAGACAATGTTCTTTACATTCATTTTTGGCTAAACCATTTTGCAAAGTGAGGGGTGCTATTTCATTTAAAATCTTTTGCATGTAGAAAAAATACTTTACTTTTGCACATAGAACTCAAATAATGCATAGGTTTATGTTTAATCTATACATTAGAGTTGAGCTAAGAAACTTCACCTCTCAATTCTAATTCTGCTTTCACAACGTAAATTTGCCTCTCCTTACAGTGCAACATGGTATTGCTCCGGTGTACACTTGCACCTAAAAAGAAAGGTGTAAGTGCAGCTCTAAATAAGCCCCTAAGTTTTACTCCATATCAACCCCCACCCCCTCCAGGGCCATCACATCTCACCCCACTTTTGGATGATATCCCTGACAACACACTCACCTTATGCAATTTTTTTGCTAAAATTAAACTAACTAGAAATATTTAATTTGAACACGTCATTTAGTCTGTCCCTTTTAGGTTTGATAAGTAGAGGCTTGGGGCCTGATCCAGACCTACGCCGATGTGCTGTGCGTACTAATGCACTGCGTATCGGCATGCACTCCCCCTGACACTCCCCCTGTAGCCAGCGTAATTACACACTGTTACACCGGCTGAAGGCTACCCTGTGTAATTATGCCAGCCACAGGAGCGTAAATGGACAAACCCTCCCTCCCGTCTGCCTTCCCTAACTGTTGCGTGGTTACGGCGAGGAACGCCCCCTCAACCGTAACTACACAACAGTTAGGGACGGCCGATCCTTAAGGAATGGGTTTCCCTAGTTACGCCGGGCAACATCTGCCCGGCCCATGCACAGATCGGCAAAACTGCCAATCTTACGCATCCACCCGCTGTAACTACGGCGGCGGGCGGAGATCTAGATCAGGCCCTTGGTTTCCAGACAAAATTATATATTGGCAAGTTATTGGAAGCATGGTTAGAGGAAAAAAAGACAAATGCAATGTATAAAAATACATATTTAACAAATATAAATATTGTCATTGTACCTTTACCTAAATAATAGAATAATATGTACATTTCTCTCTTCAAGGGCTCAAAGATTGACATCACCCACCACTTTGGACAATTGCCATCGAGGATCTGCAGGAGAAATATGGAGCATATTCTACAAGCCTTCCACCTCAATCTCCATTTTCCCAAAGAAGATTAAGAATCCACATGATGATCGCAATCCATTAGTAGGCGAATAACTGGCACTTTGGTCAAGACGTTTCAAAAATGCAAAGCAACATTGCAAGACTGCTGCCATCTCTGTTCTTAGGAATGAGTTTAATAAATATATATTTATGGTATGGATGCCAAATAATTGTGGGCTTCCAACACAAGGACGTGACAACGTCTCTCTCTCTCTCTCTCCCTCTGGCCTAGACGTGTTCAGGTACCATAATCCCACAACGTCTCCATCTAGAGGAAACTCGCCAAATGCTTCAAGACATTGTATGGCTAATTATCTTCTATCCATGATGGTTATGGAGAACACATTCATTGATGGGATGGGAGGAAGCACAGCTTAAAGCTGCAGGCGTTGCATACAATCACCGCACACTCTGCTTAGCAGGGCGTCCCTTATCTGAAAAGAATATCTGATTTACCTTCAGGTTACGCTTCTTTTTAAAAAAATATATTTATGATCATAGGACTTCAATATGGAGCACCAGAAATGGTCTGGTGTTCCGGCTGCATCATGGACAACCGCAGTAATAATGGAGTTTTGTGTTGTGTATAATTTTCCATTTCAAAATAACATCTGCACAACATAAGACAAAGCTGGAACTATATTATTTTATGAGCCAAACAAGAACAGTTTTCCTCTCATTCTAGAGTTTACATTGTCTGTTGCACGGAGGGAATGGAAGGATACTGTTACTGTACATGGGACTGAGAATTCTCTTGCCCTACATCACGCATGGGTGTTTTTGGTTTTAATTTTTTTTGTTTCATTTTAATGATGCATGAAATGAGTGTCAGATTTTATGGGGCCACAGAATAACTTATTAGAACATTCATATTTGTATCCACAATTGAGTTCATAATTTAAGCTTTCACGCTAGATCATTCTTTGTCTTGTTTTGTCAGCATTATCCACAGAAAAATTCTCAGATAAAGTTTCCAAACCTTCATGTTGTGCCTTGCCATTGCTTGATTTTTGAAGTTGCCCCCCAAGGGGACAGATTCCTGTCATTCAGCATAAGTGCCTAACATGATCTGTCTCCAGTTTATCCATACAAAGAGGACGAAGGAAGATCAAATCATTTGGGACACAGGCCGTCAGCCATTCCTCTTTATGCTGATGACATGGGGATGCACTCATGGGTAGATCACAATTATCAACCAATTAGATTTCAGTGCAAATTTTTTTATTATTAATTTGTTTGTTTTGAGTTTACTTGTTTTTTAAGCATAGAGTATCACATGCAAAAACAATGGGTGAATATAGCAATATCTTTATTACAGGACTTTTTACAATAAAGGTGATAGCTTAAAAAAAACAAAATTGCTGTCACAAATGATGCTGTGCAATTGGCACAAATCATTATCAAGCATGTTAGTATAAAGGTCTCACACAGGACCAGATTCAGAGCTTCGGGCGACTTGTAATTTCGCACACAGGAGGGGTGAATGCACGCCCCTGGCACTCCCCTCCTTCTTAGGGAGTTTTGGAGAATTAAGTGTCCAAAACCCTACCTTCATTTATCTGCACGGATCTGCTTCTCCGTACCCCCAGCACTTAATTAACATGCCTAACCCTGCCTGTACAGTGGGGTTTAGGCATCACCCCCCCCCCCCCCCCCTGTATGGCGAGGTTTGGGCACGCGGATATTAAGTGCCGGCATCTTTTACGGAAGTTCTTTGTTCCGTAATGAAGAACTTACGACACGTAACATCTGGCCCGCACATGCGCTGATTTCAAGGGGACTTACACAAATGATTTGGGTAAGTCCCCATCCAAGCCTAAGTCTGCATCAGGGCCACAGTATCTAAAGGACATTGGACCTGAGTTAGACTTAAGAAGAAGCTTGAAAATAAGAGAGGAAAGTTACCCATGTTTATTGCAGGGGGAGTCAAGTTATTGGTATTGTTTGCATACAGGGATATATTTTATTTATTTTTTACTTTTTTTTATTGGAGCATAAAGAACATTGTGTAACAATGACATGAATGCATTAAACACAATCGTTTATACATGACGCTTAGAGTAGGTACATAACAAAAAAACGAGAAATGTTATTAGAACAATCATCAGCTAGAAGGTAACAAACAAAGTTCGTTAATTTAAGAATATGTATAGCATACTGAATATCATTTAAAGTATCAGTAAAAGTAACAGTGAGGGTTACATTGGAACTAGGAGCTAAGAACTAGGTGGTCTCTGGGTCTCAGCAGCATTTCAGGGATATATCTTTGAATTGCTTACTGCACACAGATACTGATCAGCTTTACTATCACACTGTTATTTAGACCTGGGATAGGAAACGCCACCTCTCAACTCTAATACTGATGAAATATGACTCCCCTGCAATCAACATGGTTTTGCCCAGGTGTAACTTTCCTCATTTATTTTCAAGCTCCTTCTTAAATCTGAATCAGGCCCATTAATGTTGTCTCTCGGATACTCTAAACAAAAGGCAGAACCATGCAGCAGCAACAGGCCAAACCCAGGTTTTGGACTGTCACTGCCTAGACTGCGCCATGGCTGAAATAAGCTGTTGTTCAGTGTATGAAGCGGCGGGGCCGCAAGCTACATTAAAGATTTTACAAGACATTTACTGCATGACATCACGCCAGGGAGTGGATGGCTCCAGGTGTGTATTTTTGCACTTAGGCACAACAATCACTTGTTCCGCCATTGCTCTGAACAGCACTATTGAGCCAGCTTAATGGAATAATATCAAGAGCTGGAAACTGGTGAGCTGTGAAATATATAATAAAGGATTAATCCCATCTTAAAATACTAAAATCTTCTTTACTGCATTTAAAGCATTCATTCATTCCCTAGTTTCTTATTTCTAATAGGGGTGGTCACTTCACCTTGACCTGAAACAAATGAAGGCTGAGAATTGCAATACACTGGCATAGTTCCATGTCATTATGATAATGCATAATATTCATTTATTATGGGCAAGAGAGGAACTGAAAACCAAAGCATTCATTCCGTAATCCTTTATACAATAAGTGAGCTTGGAGTCTTCTTTGTGAGATGTTTTTCATGTCTTTTTAGTTTTATGTTAATACAGTTTGTGCAAGTAACTTCTGAGCTTCTTTCTTTATATTTCTAAATATTTATAAAGGGTTGATGGATGACGGGTTGGCGTGAGTTTCTTTATGGTTTGGGTATAGTGCACTACCTTAATCTCTGTCTCTCTAAAAGATCAAAACTTAATCTATACATCTCAAACATTGATTCTAACAGACGTTTGCCTCTTTCCTTGATGCTTGTTATGAGTGGAAGTGAGGCAAGCAATAATGTCCTCTAACGTATATGTAAAGTGTTAGCTGTTTGACATTGTATGTACCAGTTGCTCTGTGCTAATTTACATTATTAGCTATTTCAGAGTTTCTGGGATATTCCTCAACACACAAAGTCTGAATGCAAGAGAATCTATATTCCAAAACATTTGTTTCTCAAAATCCTTCTGATTGGATAATCATAAACATGGCCCTTATATATTTATTATACCAGTTTATATAAAAATAGTAATAAAGGACCTTATTCACACTTAAGAGTGAGTTAGGAGCAGCCAGATCTGCACCTAACTCACTCTTTCAGCCCCAACCGCCCCCCCCCTATAGGCCCCCATAGGTAGCCATAGGGCTACCTTATGTCTCTGTGCAATGTCCGCATGGAGCTCTGTTCATTTACCACACGCACAGAGATCTAGCTGTCCACACGGAATAAGGCAGTGAATTTCCCTGTCACTCCTCTCTCTCGTGCAGACTTTAAGTAACTAAAGGTGCATACACACTATACAATTATCTGGCAGATTATCTAAAAGATCTGGCTGTTAGAATGAATATGTGGTAATGGAGGAGAGCAACTGACAATACCATTTGCTCTCCTCCATTACCAGATTTTCATTCCAACTGCCAGATCTTTCAGATAATCTGCCAGATAATCGTATAGTGTGTATGCACCTTTACACGAAACCACTAAAACCCACCCCTTCTGAATCATTGAAATACTCCTCCGTCCACCTTACGGAGTTTAGGTGGATGAAGGGAATGCACTGCACTGTCGGATGGATCTCCAGACGGACGGAACTTAGAGATCCATTGTGGAACATCTGGCATGCTCATGGATAGTGAGACAGCCAAATTCCGCATCTAGCTTGTGGCATTTGGCTGTCGTGCGTTGGTATGGATCCGGTCCTTTGATAGTAAGTGAAAAACCATGTCGCAATGTAAGGAATGCAATTAAATGATTTCAAATTATTCTGCATGCGGAGAAAATATGTAGCTTTTGCATAGAATTTACAGTACTGCATAGCTTTATGTTAAATCTGAGCTACGAAACTTCACTTTTCAACTTCTCATTCTGTTTTCAGATTCAGTTGCCTTCCCTTGCAGCTCAACATGGGCTTTCTATCATCTACATCAGCCCTCACTCTCAAACACTCGATCATATCCAGAAAGTCCTTTGTCAGACTTCAGCGCAGTTTTTATCATTACTTCTTACACACACTCCCTACCCACACCCTCAAGTGGTCCCATATTTAGTTTGATTAGTAGAACACCTATATCATTATTTATTTTTTTTACTATTGTGCCATTATTAGTGTTCCTCACCCTTTAGCTAGAGTGACTGTGCATTGAGGGAAGGCTGATCTGACAACTGAAGCATAGACAGAGTATTGATCAGTATCCCATTGGGCAAACATCGCTTTTAAGAATAACACGAAGAAAAAGTATTGTCATATGGTTAATTTGTTTTATTATTTTCCACTTGTTCATTACAAAAAAAATTGTGATGTATTTGGGAATATTTTATGCCGTCCCCACCTTTGTATTATATTTTATTTGGCTTCTGTGTTATAAATTTTTATAACAAAAAAATGTTGTTTCAATGTGTTTTATATACATGGAATATAGAACAACTGTTAGCATCTCTCTCTAAACGTAACTACTGATAGGTGAAGTGAATAACACTGAATATCTCATTACAATTTCACTTGTCAAGAGGTGGGATATATTGGATAGCAACTGAACATTCAGTACTTTAAGTTGATTTGTTGAAGCAGAAAAAAGTGTAAGTATGTAAGCAACTTTCTCAAGAGATAAATTGTGATGGCTCTACAAATGCATCATAGCATCTGCTAAATGGCAGGTCTTGTGTGAGTGTTATGCAGCGGTCAGTACCTACCAAAAGTGGTCCACAACTGGTCCATGCATGTGCGTAGCATATTTATGGCAGTGTACCTCCGATGCACTCCCACAGGCACTCTCCTTGGTCGTACTTAGCTTTGCCGTCTTACGCTGAGCAAACCCTACCCTAACTTTTCTGATTGTAACAGTGGGCCCGTAAGCTCATTACGTAGTTACGATGCTTAGCATACCCTTACTGTACAATTTAAATGCCTCCCCCCGCCCTCGGTGCGTATTTACAGGTTTCATATGGCAGCTACACCCCCTCGAGTGTTGTTACGAAGCTGGTACACTCAAGACTCGTACACTCAGAATTTTGTAGCGTAACATCTGACCAGAGCATGCAAAGTAAGTACAAATGGCTGTTTTTACGCTTACGACCATCATAAAAACGCACCCAAGCATAGATCTGGATCAGGCCCATAGGCACCAAGGGCCTGATCCAGAGCTACTACGGCGGCCGTAGCCGTAAGGCGCATGCGTCGGGCAGATGTTGCCCGGCGTCACTATGGAAACACCCGATCGTAGATCGGGCGTCCATAGTAGCGCCGTAGGGACGCTGGAGGGGACATCCTCTAGCGTCCCTACGCCCACGTTAGTGCTGGTGGGCGGGGGGAGGTAAGTAAATGAGGGTGGGGGGGCGTGCTAAGCGGCCATACGGTCCTGTGCGAGCGTATGGCCCCTTCCTTACGCCGGCTGAAGTTAGGGTAACTTAGCGCTCAGTGTAACAACGTAGCTCTGGATCAGGCCCCAAGACTCATTGATGTGTGCAGAGATTGAAGGTTAGCCCGTCTGGTGTGATCCCGCAGAAGAGCTACACAAAATGATGAAAAAGTTAAGTCTGGCTATGATAACTTACTTGCCCTTGTCCACCACATGAATTGCCCACAATGGGCACATGAGTGTCATAAGTAGACTATGAAGTAAGGGAAGAAGGTAATCTGGGTTGATGAATCCTATATTCTTTTACATCATGTGGATGGACAGGTGCGAGCGTGATGCTTACCTTGGGAAGATATTGCCCAAGAAGGTGCTGTGGAAAGAAGCCACACCAGTAAAGACAGCATGAATCACTGGGCAATGTTCTGATGAGAAAACTCGGGGTCCTGATAATCAAGTGGATGTTACTTTGATGTACCACATATCTAAACCTTATTGTAGGCCAAATACACCCATTCATGGTAACAGTATTCCCTGATGGTGGGACAACCTTGGTTTTGATGTGTGTGTATATATATATATATATATATATATATATATATATATA
>WWET01000205.1:357306-382075 GCA_011038615.1 Limnodynastes dumerilii | reverse complement strand
TGTATTATATTTAAAAACAACTATGTTATGCCATAAATTCTTACTAAGATGTTTGTACTTAACTACTTAAAAACTTGGAATGCTCAGTGTTTCTTTTTAGGGTGCCTTGAAAAAAATTATCAAGATACTAAGTGTTCCTGGAAGGTTTAAGATCTAATGGACAAATGGACAGGATCCAGGCTTCTAAAAAGTGAGAGATTTCCAATCGCTAATGTTGCTTGCATATGGATCCACACAATCTAGAATTCAGTGTTCCCCCTCCTTATGTCTTCTGTAAGTTCATCCCTCCCACTTAGTGTTTTAGCTCACGTAAGCAGGGCCCTCTATCCTAGTGTTGTTACCTCCACCATTTCCCCCCTCACTTCGTACCCTCTTGTCCCCCTCTGCTACCCTTTTACCCCTTTACAATCTCCGGCCAGAAAATCCAATTTCCGAAAAAGGGACATCCGAAAGTTCCTTTTCGGGTGTCACTTTTTCAAATACTTACCAATTTAAACTTTATTTTATGAATGGGTGAGTATGCCGAACAGCATTCACTTTCGCAATTAGCGATATCCCTCCACCACACTTCCGCCACTGCTATCGTCGGACCAGTGACAGGTGAGTAAATTATCTGTGCGGGGTACGAAGGGTTAGGGTCAGGCTGTAGGGGAGGGAGGGTTAGGGTCAGGCTGCAGGGGAGGGAGGGTTAGGGTCAGGCTGTGGGAGAGGGAGGGTTAGGGTCAGGATGCAGGGCAGGGAGGTTTAGGCTCAGGCTGCGGGAGATGGTGGGTTAGGGTCAGGCTGCAAGTAAGGGAGGGTTAGGCTGCCAGGAAAGGAGGGTTAAGGTTAGGGTAGTGAGAGGGGGGTTAGGGTTGGAATTAGGGAAAGGAGTGAGGGACTATTTTTGGTTTCCACATCGGAGCACAGAGTTTTCAGTGCTCCGTGGATCGAGGCATATGCAATCTAAATCCCAACCAGTTCGCAACTGGCTGGGAAGAAACGGCTGATTCGAAAATCGTCCGGACTGGAGTCCATCCTCATTTACCCCATCCCCTTCACTGATCCATCCCCTCCCCACTCTGCTGCCTAACCTAAAATCTCCCCTTCTCTGATACATCCCCTCCCTGCAGCCTAATCCTAAGACTACCCTGCTAAACTACACTCCATCCCATGCACTAACCTGACGGTGTACCGGGAACCATTGGGTCCTGTAGCGTGTCTGCGGCGTAAATTTTTTGTTGCTGCCATTTTCCCAATGGCAAATGAACTCTGGCATAAATTAAACATAAATAAATAAACAACACAGGTTAACAAAATTTATCTTGAATCTGGATTCAAACATTGTTTTAGAATGTCTCTTTTGAATGACATCCAATTAAAGTTTACTTTATTAACAATACATACATAGAAAACCATTAACAAACTTAAAATGTAGAAGTATAGGATTATCTGCTGTATTTTTCCTCAGGGGCATCCCTTATGGAACCCACAATAGTCAGCCAGCATATTTGCTCCACTTGCCCTGATACCGATTTACCATTACGGAAATATCCCGGTGGAACCATTTGCCATATTTATTGCAAAATGCTTCAAAATTTACTGGGAAGAAAATCAGGTACAAGTCCAAAAAATTTACTTTCAAAACATAACATCCCACGGTCTTGTAAGATTCTAAAAGATTATCTAGTAATTCTAGTTTTGTAGTTATTTATCATATGTTTCTTCAAGAACTGTAAAATACTCTTGGATGACTCCCATGCAGCTTATTTAGCCTGATGCAGTAAGATTATTGAATATCTCATTTTGCATCAGTTCTTTCCTACAAAGATCCCTCTTTGATCTTTGCATCACTGATTCTTGCTTTAACAAAGGTCCTCATAAAGCCAAACTTTATTTGAAGTGGAGGTAAATATACTTTTTTCAGATCAACAAAAGGTGTACTTATAACATTATTCTTTCCTGGGGTTAGTGATGATTGCTTTGGCCACTGCGAGCATAATGATCTCTCATGTCTTTGCTATCCCACTCACAAGAAAACAACAGGACTTTATGAAACCAAGTTGAGTCCAAGCACAAGAGAACACTTTTAAATCACAGATATTCTCTTTGTATTCTTTCTACTTGATTTTTTTTCCAGCTCCCACGTTTCTTTAATATCAGCAACATGAGCTAGTGGTACTAAGGGAAACATGTTTGTATTTTGAATAAACAAAAAAAATGTGTAAAAATGGTGCTGGTACTAAAGTGTAAACAAAATGGATGCGTCTGAAATCAAACTCTACATATAAGTGCAGTCAATTAGTGCAAAGAGAGGCTTATTCCCACAATGGTAATGCAAAAATTTGTGTCACAAAGGGTTAATGAAGTTCAAATCACATGTGTCAGCCTATATATCAATCTGTATCTAAACTCTAGTCCACTAAATATAAGAGCAGCATATTGAAGAAAATAGAGTGGATGAGTGGCAGAAATACCAAAGGTGTCCCAGCGTTCTTCCCCTTTTCAGAAGAAATAAAATGTAACAACTTTACTTTCACATCTTAAAACAATACACAGCATATAAACAATATATACATAAATAAGAGTCCTTTGGACAACTTCCCTCTTTCACACTTCTGTGTGCGTCTATTTTCATTCCTATGCAGCTCTTATATTTAGTGGACAAGAGTTTTGATACAGATTGATATATTAACCCTTTTGCATTTCCATTGTCACAATAAGTCTCTCTTTGCACTAATTGGCTGCACTTATATGTATGGTTTGATTTTTGACGCATTCCATCTAGTTAACCCTTTTGCTACCAGCGCCATTTTTACACATTTTACTTGTTTATTCATTTAGATTTTTAGAGTTTGGGGAAACTCTTAAATAAGTTGATAGGCTGCAGGTTATGAGTGCTTTTTAGTGGTTATCTCTTCTTTTACAGTATTTGTATTGTGGAACAACAAAGGTTCAAGATAACTTCAAAGACCTTCCGAGTTTTTAACCCCTACCTTAACTTTTCTGCACCTACATCATAAAATGGGGCAGGTGTGTAATACAGAATCATACATAACCTTCGCCAAGCCTTTACTGTACTATTTGCATAAATCCATGCATGGAATGTACTGTAGCACTGATTGTGCTACATTCCGATGTGTAATGGCCCTCCATACATATGTGCAGTAGGAACATTGTCGTTCTTAAATAAGGATTCGGTCTACTATGCCTATATCTAAAAACTCATATTTTGTTTCTTTGTAGAGGGGATTCCAGCCTTTCAGTCAGAAACCTAAAAATGATGCTCACTGTACCTTTTAGATGGGTTCAAATCTCAGACAAGGTCATTGAGATCTTCTTGTTAAGTAAATGTGGTTCAGAACATCAGAGAGTGGAACTATATTTACAGATCTTATAGTTACAATCTGTTCAGATCCCTCCACTTCACAGTCACAGTCAGAAATTGCAAAGATCATTTGCAAGAGGCACAAGTCACACGTGCTAATTGTGTTGCAGATTTTACTGGCACCACATATACGCAAGCTTAGTGCCCTTAAATAATCAATTGCAATATTGCATAATATTGTAAATAAACCCTATAGATTGTTGAAGTAGAATATAGTGGACATTTTGCTGAAACTTTGCTCCTCTTTAAATATTTTGTAATGAACTGCTTGTCCTTCCCTAAAATCTATATTAAAAGATGGACATCCTGGGGACTTTATAGCAACCACTTTCATAAATTAACTAAACCTCCTTCTTCAAGGCATCTACATGTTCAACATGCGTATAAACGTTTCTGTGATGCTCGTCAGCTTATCTGTCCATTTATAATTGCTTTTTCCTCATTAATTCTTTAAGAGCTTGAGTGTGGAGACAGTATGGGCCAAGTAGTACACAGGAGTATGTAGTCCCATCTGTGCATTCCTGGGGGCCGGCCTCGTGGGGAGACGCAGACAGCTGGGGTGTAATGCGTCCTGTGACATGGAATGAACACATTTTATAAAAGATTAATAAAAGAGCAACCCATTAACATGAAATTATACAGATCAGGGACATTTTATAACTCTGTCTACATAGAATATGTATTCTATTTATTTCTGAAATACATAAAACACAACTAATGTTACTATATTTATGTTTACCAGCTGTTCATTGATCTACTCTTAAAAGTTACTTTTTCTATTCCTAATTAGAATAAAAATAAAGCAATCCCAATGACTGTATACATACATTTATATATCAATTTTTATTTATCTATAGAATATTGTCTCCCTTTAATTAAAAACAAACATAATTAATAATTATAGCAATCTATATGGTCAGAGGATTTGAAGATTTGTCATTTATTTTGTGTGACAGGCTCCCTGGATTTATAATACAATTCCCCCGCTCCACCTGAGGACTATAGTGATTAAAGACTGGATATTTTCTGGTCTCTCTGCCCCTGGGTCCATTATCCACATTTACACCGGTGTCATTGGGGACTATTCATATAGTTGAAAATCACACACCTTGGTCTGTTAAGGATACTGCCACTCCTATTTCATATGCCTTTACCAAAATCTGGGACCATGGACACCTCAATAGTGTGCCTACCACCTGATACTGCTGCTGAATAAGTCATTTAACAGTTCTTAAATTCATATAATCATGGTACATAAAAAATATAAAAATTATATTTTAACATTTGTGGGATCACAGTTTCTAAGAGGTGGTAATGCATAATATTTCACAGGAAACAAGAGTTACTTAAGTGGAGGTTCCAGTCAGCAAGCTAAGAGTCTGTCAATAGAGGCATGAGAGCCAGACAGACTGTGAGCCTTCCCTAGTCCACTAAGCCAACAGTCACTTCACAGTATCAGTCTTTCAAATGACAGGCATCTCAGTAATGTCTTATTATAGCTCAAGAGCTAATTTTCACAATCTGCTGCCTATATTTCTAGTACATGAAAAATGGTGTATTATTCTTATCTCTTGTGTACTTACCCTTGACCATGTTTTTACATTCCATGTGTCTCTACTGCTCCAAGAATGATTATTGATCCAGGTTATTGCCATACCAGAACACTCACTACGGTGTGTACCATCCCCCCCTCTATGTGCGCTGTACTTGACCCATCAGAGTTTGCTCCATTGTCTTCTGCACTATGCATTGAATCCTCAATGTACCCACCATTTTATCATTTACTGTACACTACTTGCATTCTCTCCCTCATTGTGCGCTTCATTTAATCAATCACTGCTCATCATTCTCTCCATCACTTTCTGATACATTTTATTCATCACCGTGCAGTCTGCTCCCACCCTTGCGGGTTTCACCCTTGTTTTCATCCCCCCACTGAGTGGTAGATCCAGGATTAGGTACACAAGCGATTTTACGCTACGCTGCTCTGAACGTAGGTACCAACCTAGTATCAACTGTATAGCTACGAACGAGGGGGCGTGCCAGCCATACGACACCAGTAATTACGCTTCAGAGGTTGGGGGATGCATTTAAATCCAGCAGCCTGGGCGTGCTTAGACAGTTACGTACGTTCAGCCTGTATGTACGTAAGTACTTACGCTGTGTAAAGTTAAGGTAGGGTTCATCAAGCGTAAAATAACCAAAGTACGTACGAGCGAGGGGAGTGCGTAGTAAATACGCTACATCTTGAAACGTAATGGAAACATAGCTCTGGATCTGGCCCTAAGAGCCCATTACTAGTCATCTGTCTTTATCTCAATCATGTCTTCTTGCTTGTAGAAAGACTAGATATCTTTATTGCTACTGCAAGTTGGATTTGATCAAGGATAGGCCGACTTTCCAACTGATTCTTTCTACTTTCACATTTCTTCCACCCCAGCATTACATACTGTTTTTTCCTATATATTCAGTTCAATCAATTAACTGGGTATACTCAAAACTCCAACTCTTAATAATACTCAACCTAAATAAGAAACCTGCTGGTGGTTTGTCCAGTCCAAATACAGTGAAAAGCAAAAGGTAAAAACAAAATTTTTGTGGTACAAAATACTTTTATGCATTAACAAATGGAAATAGTGAATTTAAGGAGACATCCCAGCCAATGGGACACCCACAGTGCTTCCCTGAATAACTTTATTGCCATAAGTCCTTCCTTGAGTTGGCTTTTAAACACCAACCCTTACATGAAACATGTTTTGCTGTCATACAAGTCCCTGCGTATTTGCCCTACACTTTATTTTTATTTTTATTATTATTATTATTGTTTATTTATAAGGCGCCACGTGGTATCCACAGCACCATACAAGGAAAGCCAACAGTTACATAAACAACATATAATTAACAGACAGGATACAAAATCATTTAAATAGGGAATACAATACAAGTACAATGTAAAAATAAAATACGGTACAAAAATAGCAAAACAATATGTATGGAAAATAAAGATGCAGGATATGTGTGTTGGAGCAGATGAATAAAGTGAGAAATAGACAGTAGAGACAAAAGGTGGCAATTAATGAGGGCAAAGTAGAGGGGCGATGACAGGAGGGAGGAGGGCCCTACTCATAAGAGCTAACATGTGGGAAGAGGTATACAAACAGGTGACACAGGGATGAAGATGGGGAGGGCAGGTAAATTTAGGCGGTTGAAGGGTAGGCAAGACTGATGAAGTGGGTTTTGAGGGAGCATATGAAGTATTGGAGGGTGTTGGATTGCCTGATAGGTTGTGGTAGGTTGTTTGAGTGCAGAGGGACAGCCCGGGAGAAGTTTTGGATGCAGGACCGAGAGGTAGTTATCAGGTTGGAGCTGAGGCGGTGGTCACCAGCAGCGTGGAGGGCTTGGGAGGAAGTGTGGCTGGAGATAAGGGAGGAGAGGTAGGGCGTGGTGGAGAAGGAGAGAAACTTGTAAGATGTGGTGAGGAGTTTGAAGAGAATTCTGAAAGGGATAGGAAGCCAGTGTAGAGATTGAGGTGAGGTAGACGCAGTGTGTTTGGAGAGGAAGATGAGTCTGGCTGCGGAATTTAGTATGGATTGTAGGGGAGCGAGATGGACCAGAGAGAGGCTGGAGAGGAGAATGTTGCAGTAGTCGAGACAGGAGATAGCGAGAGTGAATGAGCATTTTAATGGACTTGTGGTTAAGGGTCTGAAGCAAGCTACGTTGCGGAGTTAAAAACTGCAGGATAGTGAATGGGCTTGTGTGTGGGGGGTGAAGGAAAGTTAAGAGTCAAGGATGACGCCCAGGCAGCAGGCATGGGTGGAGGAGGAGATGGTTGAGTTGCGATAGTATGTAGATAGAAGAGGTAGAGAGGATATATGTGAAGGAAGGAAGACTACGATTTCAGTTTTGTCCATGTTGAGCTTGAGAAAGTGCTGGGACATTTATGAGGAGATGGCCAAGAGATAATCTGATACTTTGGACAGGAGAGAGGGGAAGAGGTCATGGGAGGAGAGACAGATTTGAGTGTCATCAGCATAGAGGTGGTGACAGAGAGGTGAAAGCAAAAAGAGCTAATGAGGTCAACCAAACAGAAGGTGTAGAGCAAGAAGAGAAGGGGACCAAGAACTGAGCCCTGGGGGACACCAAAGGGAAGAGAAGGAGCAGTCTGGGAGATAGAAGGAGAACCAGGAGTGAACCGAGGGTGATCAACAGTGTCAAAGGCTATCAATGAATCCAGGTTGATGAGAAGGGAGAAGTGGCCAAAGTTTGAAGAGGGTCCAGAATGGAGTTGTAAGTGAGGAGGTTGATTAAATAGTTGTAAACAAGATATTCAAGCAGCTTGGAGGCAAAGGGGAGAAGGGAGATGGGTCAGTAGTTGAGGTGGGGTCAAAGTTAGGTTTTTTTAAGGATGGGGGAGACAAGATGGGAGGGGAAGAAGCCAGATGAGAGGGATAATTTGAAGAGGTGGGCAAGATGAGAGCAAGTGGAGAGAGGGAAAGACCGGAGAAGATTAGAGGGGATAGGATGAAGTAAGCACGTTGACAGAGAGGACAATAAAAGATGGAAGTGGACTTCTTTAGCCAAGGTAGGGATGAAGGCAGACATAGGTGAGTAGCTGAGTTGCTGGGGAGGAGATGAGAGGGTGGAGATGGGAGTGGGAGAAGAGGTAATGGTAGAGGGATGGAGCTCCTGATGAAGTCAATCTTGGAAGTGAAGAAGGAGGCAAAGTCAGAGGCAAAAATGGAGAGAGGGAGTAGAGGAGGAGAGGGGAAGAGAAGAGAGTTGAAGGTGGCAAAGAAGCAGTGGGGGTTAGACAATTGGGAGAGGATGAGGGACTTGAAAAAGGATTGCTTGGCAAGGCCGAGGGCGGAGTTAAAAGAGGAGAGAATGAACCTGAAGTGGATAAAGTCTGCGAGAGAACAGAACCTTCTCCAGAGGAGCTCCGCAGTATGGGAGCATCTTTTTTGGAACCCATTGAGTGGAGAGTGACAGGGTTGGAGTTTGGTGCGGCAAAGCTAGACAGAGGAGGGAGGGAAGGCAATGTCATGGGTGAGGGTGGTGAAAAGAGAGAGCTAGGTTAGGGCAGGACATGGTGGAAATGGGTGCGAGGAGGGGATCAAAGGTAGATGTGAAAGCCGCAATATCAAGGGAGTTGAGGTTCTGTCGGGAGAGAATATGTTTAGGTGACGTGAAGGGAGAGGGAAGGAAGAAAGGGAGAAGGAGATAAGGGGATGATCAGAGAGGGGGAAGGAAAAAATGGATAAGTCAGACAGGTAGCATGAGTGGGAAAAAACAAGGTTAAGGGAGTGTCCTAGGTTGTGGGTGGGTGCGGAAGTCCACTGTGATAGGCCAAGGGAGGAGGAAAGGGAGAGAAGATTGGTAGTGCTGGGGTCTGAAGGGTTGTCAAAGATCAGATGTTGAAGTTACTTAGGATGAGTGAGGGGAGGTTGGAAGACAAAAAGTGGAGGAATCAGGCTGCAGAGTTATCAATGACTTTGGAGGTGGGGCCAGGGGGGCATTAGGCAACAGCAGAGATGGATCAAGCGGTAGAGGCGGATGCAGTTGACTTCAAAGAAAGAGAAGGAAAGAGTGCTCAGGTGGTATGATGCAGAATGTGCAGGAAGGGGAGAGGAGGATGCCCATACCACCGACAGGGCCTAGGTGTGTAGCAGAAGGAGAGGCCGCCATAGGAGATTTTGCAATATTTTCATAACTTATTCACACAATCATTATTGTAATATTGCTAATATTGGGATTTTTTTTACATAGCATTATAAATATTAAATAAGACGTTAAACCATATATTTTTTTCTTGTAACACTAGTAGCGTACATTCCATTAAGTTCTCTTGTTTTTATCTTTTCTGGCGATATGAATATAGTTATACATAAACCAATCCATTTGGTTAACTGTTTTAAAACTTTGGTGATCATTATTAACAATCAGGATGAGTTTATTTTTTAAGGAACATTGATAAGGTATTAATATACATAGTGGTTTAAATTCCTTTCTTTCATTTGTATTAATTTATAAAACAACCTTGCTTTATACACTTATTACTCAGTCTCTACTCTAAAAAGTTTCATGCTCAGTATTGCAACTGATTTTGTTTCCTTTAGATGATTTATCAGCACATGATAAGAACATCTTATAGAGAAAACTGGTAAGCTGTTTTCCATCCTGCTTTTCATCTTTTTTGGATAGGAGACTGGAGACAGGATGAACTCTCTTATTACCACCCCAGTCTCCTAGGGACTTGATGTAAATGTTACTGGAAATAACATCAAAGCTGGCTGTGCTGTGTATACTCTTCTGCTTGGCATAAGGATTTGCTGCTCAGCAGCTGTCTTACCAGTGCCATTAAGACATGGAGCTTGTGTTTGAAATGTATCTATGATTAAAGGTGGAATGCTCAGCCACTGTCTGCTTCCAGCTTTTGTTATAAAGGGGTGAGTGGAACAACAGGAGATAGGAATGTCATATTTTTCCCAAATAGTATTATCATGTGGGAATCAGAATAACCCATTTGATGTCTGGCTTTTTCATCGTACTGTAGATATGTATGTATATAACATTTTATGCTACTCTTTTTCTATGTAATACTGCTGCAACAGACAGGCTTTGAAGGCATGAGAGCACTGATCCACTAAGATGAGGTAGCCTAAGTTCTGTGGTTCTCCACACAGCCCTGACTACTGACATTCAGACCCTACAAATCTTGCAAAGCATTGTATATGCTTAATATGTTGTTGTGGGTCATGTGGTCCTCTCACACACCTATCCTAGGTCAAATTATGTCTCTACCTCCCTACTCTTAACTTAAATTCCTATCATCCTCTTCACCCTAATGTCACACATAAATATCTCCTTACAGTGTCATATCTTATATGAGAGTAGGAGAAAGGTGTGTGAGAGATTCTGATTGTAGGGAAGCATTTGTGATAAGAATAGGTGGAAGCAAAGTTTAAGGAAGGAAAGGACTGCCAATACTTCAGATAGAATACAATATCACCAATATGACCACCAGATGTGATAGATTGCTAGATAGATAGATAGATAGATAGATAGATAGATAGATAGTCTTTTAAAAACAAATGTAATGAATAACTTAAGACCATTTAACTGCTGTTCAGAACATATAAACAGAACAGAAAAACATTTAGTGCACATTTAATACCTTAGTTAAGTCACATTGTTTGGCATTCTATCCAGCAATACAATGCAGACAATAATAGATGCTGTAATCATCATCTCACAGGTTGGAACCTGCTCACGCCATTAGCTTCTCTTTTTTGAACAGTGACTCTTCTTTATCATGTGTTGACAATACAAAAGGCAAAGTCTGTGAATGTTTCAGTGTGTACAAGGCAAAAATAACTCTAGAACACGTATAGAACACTTGCTATATCTGCTGTTACAGATCGAGTGGCTGAAGAGTCTGTTTTATAGCTGTCAGTCGGTTCCAGTGCATGGGATCAGTGGTCCGCGGTCCACACTCATGCGTTGTCTAATATAAACAATCTGCTACCAGCTGACTATACCAAACCACTGCTCCTCTTGGCTTACACTGGGAGACACTGACTTTGGGGTCAGCTATGGGTCACAGCTCATGACCCAATCCCCAGTTGCAACTCTCCCCTCCCTTGTTAATGCCTATGACCCCAGAGTAGATGTGGAAAATAATGTGACCCTTTATAAAAAAGAAAAGCGTTGGGCGTTCTAGTCACAAAGCCAACAGATCGAGCAAATGTGGGGTCACAGAAATTAATCCACTCTAATTCCCACATTTCTCCCCTTAGTGTAAAATCAAAGCCAGATGATTACCTGTGCTAACTACCTTTATGCAAAACTTTAGGACATTGCAATCAGTGCCGGTGCTGGGGTGTCAAATATGTTCTCTTTATATGTCTCATTATAATGTATCATATTTTATGAAATAAGTGATTTTACTCCTGTATTTGTAAAAAAAAAAATAAAAAAAAAAAGATTTTGACACAAAAAATTGAATCCTCCTGTACATTTTAATATTTTCTACACTTTGGGGTAGATCCAGAACTACGTTTGCCGTACGTTTATTGGCGTAGCGTATTTTCATGCGCGTAATCGTTACACTCCCCTTGGCACACCCCTTGAACTTACGTATTTTGTCAAGATACGCTTTCCAAACCCTACCTTAACTTTTTCCAATGTAACCGCTGTCATACACACACGTACGTGTGGGCTAGACAAATTTACGCAGCTAAGAACGCCCATACTGTACACTTTAAATACCATCCCCCGGCTACTTTACGTATTTCAGATGTATTTTGGACATACGTAAAATTGGCACGCCCACACGTAAGTATTTACGTGACACATACGTGAATGGCCCATACGTTCACAATTACGCTACGTTACGGAGCATATTTTCTATGGTGCGCATGCGCAGTACTTACCAATGGGCGATTTTATGTGTCCGCCACACGTAAATTCGCTCCGAAGCGTTGTTCTGGATCAGACCCTTTGTATGTAATTGATATGAAAAAATTTAAAACTACAAAAAAAGAGAGAATTATACAGACATCGTCCTAGTCACCACCTCCTCCTAGTCTATGGCTATACAATAGAGACTGCATTATAGTGAACACTATACCATATACAGTAGACTGCATCCTAAAGACCACCCTCCAATACACACTACACCCTAGTGACCCCCATATAATACACTCTGCATCATTGATTCCGCATACAATACAGACTGCATCCTCTATTCCACCATTCACTACAGATGTATTTTAAGAATACAAAGATTATTTATATGATCGCCATACAATATACCACTCAATCATCATAAATTTTACTTTAACTCATCCCAGCATGTTGTGAATTTTTCATAATGCTTCATTATGCTTTATCATTATTCTGGGGTGGACACTTTATGGTACCCGTTTAGATATATTGGATTAGATAAATAGAAAGTGCATATTTCAGTATTTTCCCTAATAGTTCACAAATTCTGGTTTTACTTCTTCATCATAAATTTCTCATATTGTCAAATAATAGAGAGAGAGGTAAACAGGTGAAAAAATGCATATAGTGCAGCATCATTTTCAATTATTTTATTAACAATGAAGTGCACATAAAAATGAGATAAACAAAATAAAAAAGATTGAACTCCACAGGGAGGAGAGCTTCATACCAGGACAGAATGTCATTAATAATACCTGGGTTCTAACACTGTTATGGATCACCGATCAGTGCTCAGCTTCCTCCTAGGCACAACAGTTATCAATAATTGATGAAACCGCATTTGATTATGATTGATTGGTATTGAAGTCTGCTTATACTCAGGAAACATTGTATGAGCATTAAAGTGCCACTTCACACTAACTGCACATATATTCATTTACTAAGTTTATGATTGTATTCTCTGGTCTTAATATGCCATAGTAATTGATTTTACTTTAACACTATTTAGGCTGATTTTATACTGTTATAACATTCACAATATTTATACCCACTAATGTTATGCATATCATACATATTATATTGTGATCATATTTAGTAATTTTACAATTTTACACTACGCTCTTTATAATATTGCAACTTATAGTTCCTACCATTCCTTGCCAAACCTCCTATAATATGTATCTGTGTATATATCGCTAATATATACATTATATATACTGTGTACTGTGTATAGGCATGCCGCAGACTTGAATAAATGAGTAAAAACCGTGTGGTCCAACGTTTCAGTTTATTCCATTCAAACCGTCATCAGAGACACAGATAAAGAATGCATCAAATAACACACATATAAATACACTTACCCCCTTCAAGAAAACCCGCCAAGTGAACATCAGAGTGAACCCACAACAATGAAATGGAAGCAGCCTCTGCTCCGGTGATTCCATGCTGCCGAGACTGTGGTAGTCATGGCAACCCCCATAAGCAGAACAAAACAAAACAAAACACACGTGTAGCCACCGCATGTAAACCAAAATGCAAACAGTTAAAAGCAATGGAAGTATATTACCGTAGCAAACAAGAACCAGGGCGGAGTATGGCCCCAACCAAACAAAACAAGACACACATGAAACCACCGCATGTAAACATGAGAACTAAATAAATAAATAAATACTAATGGTAACGTTCTGCCGGGACAAGCAAAAACACGGGCAAGGTATAAATGTAGATTGAAACAAGAGCAAGTTAGGAAATACACACCCGCATAGCCCTAAACCTAAGGGAGCGGTTATACATATTAAAAAGGGTACATCAATGCGATGGAAAGAAAAACACAACTAATGGGTAAACCAAACTACACTAGTAGATAAATACAGTCACAGATGAGGCAAATTGCAAAACAGCACCTAAAGAAAATGGACCTAAATACGCATACAAAACAATGTCGGCTAGTACAGCAGAAATAAAACGGATGAAACAAATATGGCAAATAGAGATATATAGGAAAAAGAAGCAGAACATCTCCCCAGGAGGCATAATGTGACAATTACAGGAAACAAGATAAGCTGTTATACTCATTCAGTCCCATGGGCGCAATAGTGTTCAACTTGTGGATCCACATTGCCTCTTTCTGTAATAATAGCCGTTCTCTGTTGCCCCCACGTTTTAGGACTGGCACATGGTCGATAATTTTGTATTTGAGGGTTGCTAGGCTATGTCTAGCCTGTACAAAATGTCGTGCCACCAGCTGATCAAGGTTCTTGCCACTGAGGGCAAGGCGGATGGCTGACCTTTAAACTGTCAAGTGGTTTTACCTACGTAGTAAAGGCCACAATTGCAGATGATAACATAAATGACGAAACGGGATGTATAGGTAAGAGGATTTTTTAATACTGAGTTTCTTGCCAGTATGTGAATGATTGAAGGTGCTGCAGGATTCCAAATATCTGCATGTGATGCAATTGGGGCATCGAAAACATCCCAATTTGTGCGATATGACAAGATAGTCTGTAGCGTCAGTTTTAACAAGGAGATCACGGAGATTAGGACCTCTTCTTTAGCTTGGGAGGATCCTGGTATTCTTTAAGTTGGTTAGGTCGGGATCTTGTGTAATGAGAGGCCAATATTGCCTGGCTGTATTTAAGTGCTGGGCACTGTCCGTGGTGTAGGTACTCACCAGAGGGATTCTGTCACCCAAAGCTGGGCGTGCTCTGTGGCACAAAAGGTCTGTTCTAGAAATGCTTTTAACCCGTTCACAGGTATCAAGTAGCTTGTTCTTATCATAGCCACGCTCGATAAATTTCTGCAGCATCACATCCAACGAATGATCCTGGGTCTGTATGTTACTAGTGATGCGGTTGACACGTAACATCTGGGAATGTGGCAAGGCAAATTTGAGAGAGGGAGGATGGAAAGAGTCAGCGTGCAGAACGTTGTTCCTTTCTGTTGGTTTTGTATACAGACTAGTTTCCAAAGATCCATCAACGTTCCTTACCAGCACGTCAAGATAATGTATTTCACCGCGGCTATATTCAAAAGTGAATTTGATGGGTGAGTTATTGTGGTTCAATTTCTCCACGAGTGATATAAAAGTATCAATGTCACCATTCCAGATAAGGAATAAATCATCAATGTAGTGCATGTACAACAGATTTTTCTCTCGGAAGCGTGCGTCCTCATAAAGGTATTTCTCCTCGTAGGCTGTCATGAATAGGTTTGCAAATGTCAGGGCTACATTTGAGCCCATTGCGCAACCAGATAATTGAAGGTAATGTTTACCATTGAAAAATAAATAATTTAGTTTTAGAGTCAATTTGAGGAGATGCAAGCAAAAGGGTATTGATGGGCCCTGGTATACAGAACTCCATTGTAGTAGGCACTTGACTGCATGCAAACCCTCCTCATGGGGGATAGAGGCGTACAAACTTTGTACATCCATGGTAATCAAAATGCACCCAGTCTCCGGGATCTGAAAGTTCAAAAGTTTGTTAATAAACATGGTTATGTCCCTTAAGTAGGAAGCCCCCTGTTGGACCACTGGTTGCAAGTAGTGATCGAGCATCATGGCTGTTTTGTGGTACAACGACTCTCTGGCCGATATTATAGGGCGTCCCGGAGGTAAGCTAGGGTGTTTATGTATTTTTGGTAAGGTATATAACATGGGCTTCCGTGGGAATCCAGTGATTCACCCAAAGTTTTAGAGATGATCCCTGTATCAATTGAGCTCCTAATATAGGAGTCTAATTCATGTTTATATTGAACTATGGGATCATAGTCCAGCTCTCGGTATACAGTTGTATCCGACAACTGCCGATAGATTTTATTAATGTAATCGTCTCTATTTTGGATGACAAGCGCACCACCTTTGTCAGCGGGTCGTATTATGATACTTTTGTGATTGCTAAGGTTGATAAGTGCTTTCTTTTCATCCTTGGAAAGATTATGCCGTTTGGGAGGAGATGTCTTAGTGTCACATTAGATGCGTATATTTGCGATCTTTTCGCAATCGCATCTCTGAATCAGCCCCTTACTGTTGACTGCTGATTAGAGTGTGACACTTGGGGCCTGATCCAGGCCTACGCATGAGAGCGGAGCGTGTTACCGTATTAGCGTATTAAAAACTTTCACTCCCACAACACTCCCCTTACCTTCTTTTCATTACGCCCGCTGAACCCTACCCTAACTTTTCCATGTGTTCGTATGTATTTATGTAGCGACGCGCTGTTCGTAGCGGCCTAAGCACGCCCATACTGTACAATTTAAATGGCTCCCCCGCCCACATTCCTTAACTCCAGCGTCCGTACTAACTTCGTACTATAAACATGCCCCGTCGTATGAAAAAACGCAAACTATACTGACACCAGAATCGCCGCTACGAAAAGGTCTTTGGTACAACCGGAAGTTGTCACTATGGGGTGTGGTATTGCGCATAGAAAATCCGAATTGCGAAAATTCGAATTTCAAAATTTCTATTGCGAATGCGAATTTTCTCCGAATTGCTAAAATTAGAAAAATGTATACACCTACATGTTTCTATTTATAAAAGTCTGAAATTATCACCATTCCATTTCGAAAGTCTGTATTTCGAATCCAACTTAATTTAGAATAGTGTAAATTTCGATACACACCAAACTAGAATAAGTTTCAATTTCGAAAATCTGATTTTCGAAAACTTTAAGTAGAATGCTATTTTTTGCGAAAATCTGTATCTAGAAACGTTCGCATGACGAACAGCCACAATGCGATTTTTCTGCTAAATATTCGCAAACGGCAGGTATATGCAATGTGTTAACTTTTGATTGTTGACAGGGATTGACTATACTTCCATATGAAGGATGGGAATGAGTGCTTTCAGCTTTAATTACAGCTTCTTGCTTTCAGCTTTCATTTCATTTATTTTTATTTCAATTAATTTAATTTAATTTTCTTTAATGTAATTTAACCTTTAATTTGAGTGTATTTACTTTCAAATCAGATGACCGGTGTAGTAATTACAATGGTTTCTATATGAAGCCATAATCATCAAAATTAATACAAATAAAGGCTTGAAATATCTCACTTTGCATATAATGAGTCTATATAATATATTAGTTTCACCTTTTAAGTTGAATTACTAAAATAAATAAACTTTTGAACGATATTCAAATTTTTCGAGTTTTGCCTGTAAATAAATTTGTCATCCAACTTATATATAACTTATATATTTAATTTTTAACTGTTAATTATAGGCTTAAATTAGAATTGTTAAAGTGTTACCATATACAAGAAACGAGTTGCTATCAAGTTATTCTAAGTGTTGTGCAGGAGGGTTTGGAGCTGGTTTGTGCAAGTTTAGTGGGAAGGGAAACTGGTAAACTGTGTAACTGCATTGTATGTAATAGTTAAACTTATTTTTATTGTCTGAATCTGTACAAACTGTACTTGATATCTGATTCTATTTTATTGTACAAACTTAAGTTTTCTGCTTCTATTTAATGAAAACCAAATGACAATAAGTAAACAATATATTAAAAAGCCAATCTGTTGTGTTTTACTCTGGGTCATTCTCTTGCTGTCACACTTCTCCGCAATTCCTCACATTGGACCGTATTCAGACTACCGGACGTGTAACGGCCGTATTAAGACCGCATATACGCAATCTACGTAAGGTAAAGATACGTAGATTACGTAAAAAATGCATGCGCAGTAGTAAAAAACGCTAAACTCCGGACATATATGTTATACGTCTGGTAGTCTGAATACGGTCCATTGACCCTTAGCATTCGGTCACTTCACTGACACATTAGTATTGCCGGCTGCATGATTTACTACTACACTCTGTAGCAACAGCAGCCGGCTCTATACTGCTCAGTGCAACAGGAAGGATGTCACTAACTGACAGCCCTGATCCACCTATGAGGAGGCCCACCAGCATAACACTGTTCATAGGTGGATGAGGGCTGTCAATCAATCACATCCTTCCTGTTGCACGCTCCCCTGAACAGTATAGAGTCAGCTGCCATTACTACAGAGTCTCTAAGGCAGCCAGTGTGTTTAGTGCTGCCAGGAGTCGTGACACGCATTTCCACTTTGTGGGGGCCCCTTGTGTGTTGTGCCACGGGAAGGCCGCATGGTGGATCCTGTCCTGATGCTAGATTACAGACATAATTTACATATATAACATGAACATAAACATAGATTGTAGCGGGGGGGGCGTGGCTTAGCAGCGGATGGAGTAGGTCGCACGGACCCGGAGCTCTCCACTTTACCCGTTCAAATATCCTTCTTTCTCCCTACATACCTGCTCCTCTTTCACTTGCCAGAGGTGCCTGGTGATTCCTGCGGCTGCGGAGACCAGAGTGTGCTGTGAGGATCTCGGAGGTACGGTCCCGCTCTGCCTGCTGCCGTTGGTGGGGCCTCCCGTCGCTTGCTGCATCCACTGTGAATCTGTATTGCGGGCTGGAAAGGCGGTTGTCATGCCTCTCTCGTCGACTGCGGGGCTGTGGTGCTGGGCTCCCTGTCCTGTGGTACATGTCTACCGGCTGATTCTCTTACAGGCTTTTTGGCGCAAATGTCCACCATTTTCCTTCTGTCACTCAGCCTGCATCTCTTCCTGACTTCCCTGGGAGTGCCTGTTTCCGATGGCCATCTTTGGACATGCTCTGTGTAGCGGTGCTTGATTTCTCCCCTTGCCACATCGTGCTCCTCCTACCTGGTGCGCCCCTTCACACTTTCCTTACTAATTTGGAGCCACAAGTGCCCATATTTGCTCCTGTCTCTGCCTCAGTACCACCTCCTAGGCCCGTTGGACAATTGCTCTGCACACTAGGGGGGGTGACTACCCTGGACTTTGCTATTTTCCTAACCTAGTGAGGGTGTCATTGGGCTCAGACACACACAGTGTCAATACCATGCAGGCTGTAATTCTACTCTTTGGAGTCACAAATCTGCTGAATTAATATACCTCCACACCATTTTGCAATATTGCTGACAAATACTCCCTCACCCAGCTGATGTGACATGTTCTTATAAGTGTCAGTTGCCTTCTTCACTTTGGTGTCACTGCTGATATTCATCTCTGATCCATAGCTGGTCTGACTACCTACTGTCACCCAAAGTGCCGCCCAGCCTTGGACTCACTGCTGATATTATTGCCTGTTCCATAGCGGGACTACCTGCCTCTAATTAAGTGGAGTTATACCTAACTAGGGCCCTGCTGCTGATATATCTTCCTGGCCGGTTGTTAGAGCATTTCACTCCCCTGCCGCCTAGGCTCTCCTGCCGCCATCTTCACCTGTACTAACACTGCACTATAAACCTCCACCCCGCTGTGCTCTCACTGGGCCTGACTTGGTGCTAAATACAGCTGCCGCGACGTTGGAGTCTATCCCCATACCTACCTACAGATTTTCTGTGTGTTTTTCCTCTCATTTGTGTCATGGGCAAATCCGGCCACGCTGCAGCGGCTGCAAACTACTAGTTCCTCAGCCTCCCTCACCGGAACAGCCCACCGCCTCTTCCCCAGCTCCACCTGAACTCCCTACCCTACAGCAGGTTCTATCGGCTATTACCTCCTGTGAAAATACCCTGGGTGAGAAAATCGGTGCTGTCCGGTCCGACATCTCCTTAATCCACCAGGATATGCAAAAAATGCGGGAAAGAATTGAGGTGGAACACAGGGTGTCTGACCTCGAAGATGCTGTGGCTCCGCTGAAATGTGAGGTTGCATCCTTCAAAGACCAACTCCAATTTTACAAGTCCAAAACTACGGATATGGAGGGCAGGCTACGGCGTAACAACTTGCGTTTTGTGGGCCTCCCTGTGCTCGCGGAAGGCCAAAATCCTGTGGACTTCCTGGAAAATCTTCTACAAAATGAATATGGGAAGGAGGCTTTTTCCCCGTTCTTTGCATTGGAAAGGGCTCACCGGATCCCCTCACAACCACCACGACTTGGCATGCAACCCCCCCCCCCCCCCCCCCACCACATTCCACACCTCCTAGGGACATCAGTAAATTCCTACACTACCGGGACTGGGACGCTATCCTGCAGCTGATGAGACAACATGGACCTTTGAAAATTGACAACACTACTGTTTCGATTTTATCCGGATTATGCTTTAGAAATCCAAAAGGACAGAGCCCAATTTACCCAGGTTCGCAAGCGTTTAAGGGAACTACAGCTTCCGTTTCCATCCTCTACCCGGCTCGCCTGAGGGTGGGGGCTGGGGGTGAGACACACTTTTTCACCTCACCCGCGGACGCTGACCTATGGATTGATCGCTATTAGAGACGGGCTGCATCTCCGCACCACTGAACTCTACAGTATGGTAACCGTGTTCAATTTTTTAGGTCCGCCATAGTTTACTGTAATGTGATACCACTTAATTTTATTCAAAAGGGCAATGTTTACTTTTCTGTTTGTATTTTCACCGGGAGGATCTCTCTCTCTCGCTTTGACTTAAGCTTGGGGTGGGGAGCTCCCACTTTTGCTAGAAGCCGCACTTAGGGTTACTGTTTATCTAGCGCCCAGTAATTGGTTATAACATTACTTTTCTTTTGTTAATTAGTATAAGAAAGGTTTAGTTGTAGGGGTTAATTCCCCTTTTTTGTTAGGGTAAAGGTATACTCCAGTTGTTAAGGGGGTATATGGGGTGGGAGGGGTTTGGAATATATTCCCCCTATCATCATTGGTACAACTTTTCTTATATGCATAAGAATGTTAGGTGCATACCAAAGTTTGCTTATTTTCTCTTGTTTCTACAAAAAAGATGGGTTTTGTGTACACTGTATTGTTGCTGCCACTCCGGGCCACATCGGGGCCTATTTTACTGCACTGCAACTCCTCATTAGATCATAATGTCCGGAAATTCACCTGTTGCCTTGAAGTTCCTGACCTGGAACGTTCGAGGCCTTAACGACTCCATTAAAAGGTCCCTGGTGCTTAACTGTCAGTAAAAGGAGTCCTGATGTGGTGTGTTTGTTAGAGACACATCTGTGTGGGGAAAAGGTCTTGGCTTTGAGGCGCTCATGGGTGGGATGGTCACGCCACTCTACTTATTCCACATACTCTAAGAGGGTTTCCTTAATGATCCGTAAACACCTTAATTTTACTGTATTAGATATGCAAGTGGACCTGGATGGGAGATATGTTTTTGTTCATGCTGTACTTGACATGATGCCAATACTAATTCTTGCAATGTATGTTCCACCTCCATATCAACATAAAATGTTGAACCCTGTGATTAGTTACATGGCTAAATTTCCTGATGTTCCGGTAATTTTTATGGGGGATTTCAACGCGGTCCTTAATCCAAGTCTAGATAGATGGCATGAGGCAGGTGTGCAGGCCCCCTCAACATCCTCTCCATTCTTCCGCCAGATAGAGGGTTTCTCCTTGGTAGACGCCTTGCGTCTTCGTAATCCCGCCCGTATGGAGTATTTGTGTCACTCCGCCTCCCGTCATTCATTGTCTAGAATAGACATGGCCCTTTTCTCCCCAGCCCTAGTCCCTAAGCTCCTTGACATACAATACCTCCCGAGAGGAATATCTGATCATTCCTCACTTACATTTTCCATT
Organism: Limnodynastes dumerilii; assembly: GCA_011038615.1. NCBI lineage: Eukaryota > Metazoa > Chordata > Amphibia > Anura > Limnodynastidae > Limnodynastes > Limnodynastes dumerilii. The sequence goes on along the minus strand of WWET01000205.1, from coordinate 360,709 downwards.
AATACCTACAGACAAACAGGAGTGTGTTTCTGGAAATTAAACCCCTTCTGGTTATCCCTTTTGGGCCCGGACCCTCACATGGAGGCAGAGTGGCAGGAGTATTTTTCCCATAATTCCTTTGACGATACCTCTGTAGCGACCTGGGACGCCTTTAAGAGGGTTTCATTAAGGGTACTACTGTTAAACGTAACAGCAAAAAACAGGAGGAGGACTTGGAACGTCGATGTAGAGATCTTGAGGTCTTATACATATCCTCCCGCTCGCTGGCTGATAGACTAAACTGGTTAGGCGCGCAAGCTCTTTGAAATTCTTTCATGAAAGAGAAAACTAAACGCAAATTATTGTTCATGAAACATAACTACTACCTAGCATCAGACTCCTGCAGTAGTTACCTGGCGCGGCTAGCTAGAGATGAATCTCAGTCCATAATTATTACGTTGATTGCAGACAGCGCGGGGGTGGTGCACCATGAGGACGATAGAATTGCTGGGGTATTTTTAGATTTTTACTCCCAATTATATAGATCTCAAGTTACCTACACACCAGCCCAACTTTTTAGACAGGATTGCCCTCCCTCAGCTATCCTAAGATCGCTCCTTTTTTAACGCCCCCATTTCTGAACTGGAAATTGCTGCTGCTCTTTCCGCTATCCCCAAGCGTAAGGCTCCGGGAGTTGACGGTATCCCTAATGAAGTTTATAAGCAATCCTCTGAATTCTTTTCTGAATTATATACATGTATAAAAAGAGACAAAAGGCTACCTTCATCTATGCTGGAAGCATTAATTGTTCTCATAGCAAAACCAGGAAAAGACCCCCTCCTCCCGGAGTCTTATCGGCCCATTTCCGTCCTCATGGCGGACGCCAAGGTCCTTGCCAAAATTCTGGCCACCAGGCTGAATTCAGTTATTTTAAGTATTGTACACTCGGATCAGTCCAGATTCATGCCTGGTAGGACCACCTCCACCAGTCTTAGGCGTCTTTTTATGCGTCTACAGATGTTGGAAACAGATGCCCCCCGGCCAAGGCCTTTGACTCAGTTGAATGGGGATACCTGTGGGAGGTGCTCAGGCGGTTTAATGTTGGTGAAGAATTCCTCACCTGGATTCAGCTTTTATATTCTAAGCTGATGGTGCATATTTGCGTGAATGACCACACAAGTGTACCGTTCAATTTGGAACGCGGCACACGGCAGGGTTGTCCCGTCGCCTGCCCTGTTCGCATTAGCCATAGAACAATTGGTGTGCATGATACAGGTGTCCCCTGTAATACATGGTCTGAGGGAAGGTGATGGAGAGGATAGAGTTGCCCTTTATGCAGACGACCTTTTGTTGTTTATGGCAGATGCAGGTCACTCTCTAACTGAATCACTAGGACTGATAGAGGAATTTGGTCATTTTGCTGGATTGCGAATAAACTGGTCCAAATCCAATTTGTTCCCTTAAATGGTGTTATTCCCACGGAAGAATCCCCCTCAAACTAAATGGTATGGACCACCAGCTTCAAATACTTAGGCAGATGGATAACTCCTAGCCACTTGGACTACGTTCAGCTTTCAAACTACGTTCACCGATTTATCCCCGCTACAACATTTGTTGATGACAGACGAGACCCGCACTGCTCCCCCCCGTTGCATCAAGCCAGATAGGTTTGAAAGGCAGCTCACTCCTTTCTCGGTGACGAGGGTTTTGATCCGGAGTTTCCCCTGTGGCACAACAGACAATTACCTGAGCTGGCGGGGCTGGGTGGCAGCAGTGTCTGGAGTCCGTTTGGCATTACCTCTTTGGGTAACCTGTACCAGGATTCGGTACTTAAATAATTTAACCAAATGGAAGGGGAGTTTTCTATACCACGTCAGTACTTATATCGGTATTTTCAACTCCAACACGCTTTATCAGCGCAATTTCCTGACAACCCTCCAGCTATTGTACTCTCACCATTAGTGGGTATGTTCAAAGATCTTCCCAGATAAGGGGCTATATTGGTTGCCTAAAAACATATGATAAAGAAACGGCACTTTGCTTCACCTGAACAACGCAGCTGCCCAATCAGGACCCAACCTGAGCTGAAATAAACGAACCAAATGGATTGACCCCTAATAAAAGGGGAGGGGGGCAGCGCTGTAGTCAGGGGCCACAATTTAAATAGCAATAAAGCTACTGTGATGGTTGGATACACATACACCACACAAATGTAGTAAAAAATGATATTTAATTAGAATACACTATAAAAAATAAAGCACTAATAAAGAGCACTAATAAAAACCTCCAATATATCCTATCAAATGCAGGGTCTCACAAAAGCATAAACATGCATAACTCATAGCACACATTCAGGTGTCTACTGCATATGTCCCAAAGTAAACCGATAACAGGAGCGGTTAAATCAGCCCAAAGGGGCTAGGTGACGAGATAGAGTGTCTTCCAAAGTTCAGAGAACTAACAGCTGATGTTATATAGACGGGTGGCCAGCCCGTAATTGTTGATCTTGGACAGATATAATAAAAGAAACCAATGGTAACTCACTTGTCCTCAGTCACAGAAAATCAAGATAATCCTGTCTTATGAATTCGCCCATGCAGGCAGTTACCGTGTATGTGGATGACAGATGAAATAGACCAGGACTCCAGAGTATTGCACTCGCAGCGCACGTCCTGTCTCTCAGGTATTAGACCCGTACAGCTGGTGCGGCACAGATGGATACCTCCAAACAAGGAGGACAAGGCAGTTCAAATGGTGCAGGCACCGCCAGTCTAAAAAGTCCAGAACCACGGCAATTGAATTCTTACAGGAATAGATTTCAAATAGCTTGTCTGTAAAGCGGGTATTGAGTCGTTGTTAAAACGAGGATAATTGGAGGTCAGCAGCGACGCGTTTCGTGTCTATGTAGACACTTTATCAAGCTGTGGCTATCGTAGTGGTAGTCCCTCCTTTATAGGAGGTGTTCATTAATCAAGCAAGCACCTGTTCCATCACTTACATCTTCACGAAAGTCTACATGCTTAAGTGCATAGTAATAGCATATATACATAATGAAACGTTGGTGCCATAGATATACTTAAAAGGCTAGTTAATGAAAATCCATTAAATAAATAAACACATACATACATTGGTGTTAAGGTGTAGCAAAATATAAATTAATCAAATTAATTAAATGTGGTAAAATAAACAAATATAGAAGTCTGTAAAACAGACATATAATGATAGGTGAGAGGGTAAATAAACCCATAAACATATATTTATATAGTGGTATCAGACAAGTGAGGGTAACTTATGTAACAACCATTTACTTATCACATAGAAATTTCTTTATTATACATATATATATAAAAATAACAAAAAATGACAGTAAACTAAAAGATAATTATCAGGCAACATTTAGAATATTCCCTAGCCTAAACGAAAG
>WWET01000205.1:343956-355615 GCA_011038615.1 Limnodynastes dumerilii | reverse complement strand
TTCACCCGGCGTAAGGAAGGGGCCATACGCCCGCACAGGGGGAGTGCCAGGGGGGAGTCAGCGATGTAACGCTGAGCGTTAGCACGCTCAGCGCTACATCGTTGTTCTGGATCAGGCCCATGGTCACTTAAAAATAATACAATGTTATAACCACCTAATTACCACGTTCATGGTCTGTCTTTGTATTAAATGTTTGCTGTCCATAATATTAGAAATTAAATAGCTATCATAAATCATAACGTGTCCTGTAAAAATGTCTTGTATTCATAATTGTCATGCTTTCTCTTTCCGATCTAATTTCCCACAAAACAATATTTATAGATATTGATGCTGTAAATTAGAACTATTTTAAGGTGAATTTAATTTAAAATAAAAAAATATTGTAATCTTCCCACTTCTTAGTCTGTGTGGTTTTTTTTTTTTTTTTTTTTTTTTTTTAAATAGCATTCCCACAATGTGGGTAAATTTATGACAAAGAACCTCTGAATTTCTCCCTGTGTTATATTCCAAGGCTCGCAAAGAATTCTAAGTATTGCACATGCACTAACATGTACAACTATACGCTGTACAATGAGTTCTCATAATGCTCAATTCTAAATTATGGATTTATTAAATAACAATATATTATATTTTTTTAAACATTTGCACACTTAAAATTTGCCTTCTATATATATACACAACTGATTATTCTAACAAGAAAAACTACTATTCTAAAAGTCAAGGGTTAAAAACCTGTAATGTTGAGAACTGTGAGACTGCCTATGTTTTGTACCTACACAAGAGGGAGAAGCTCATATTTCTCAGTTATGAAAAGAGGGTTTAAACCACTGGAGAGAGAGAACACTTATCCTGAGAGGAACCAAGGCTTGGTGTCCGATGACACATAGCTAGAGTGACGGGGACCAATGACAATGGAACACTAAAGACAGGCTGGACCAGTGCAGGGACAAGCAATGCACTGAGGATAGTATTTCAATCAGATTCCGGCCGGGCTGGCTGACAGCCACACGCCTCCTTATAGTACCAGAGTTCTGGAGCAAGTGTTTGTTGCTTTTCACAGTCCTTCTAAAAGGAAATGTCACCATCTATCCTGTTAGGCTGTAATAAAAGTTGTTCATGTAAATAGTTGCTAATTAACTCCAAAAGCAATTGGGTTTTTTTTTGTATAGCGGTAACATAATAGTCATTAATAAGATGTAAATTTGTTATATCCTCCTAAATATAAAGTTGGTTACTATATGTCTTATACTGCATACAGTTAGTAGAATGTGTCTGTTATGATAAATTTAAATTAAGGGGCTAGAATTACTATAACCGTGAAAAAGGAAAAGTGGAAATGTTGTCCATAGCAACCAATGAGATTCTAGCTCTCACTTTCCTGTTACATGTTAGAGAATGTGTGTTAAAATATGTTGCTATGGGCAACTTCTCCAATTTTGCTCTTCCTCAGTTTAGTAAATCTAGCCCATAGTATTGATAATGAACCTGGATGCTATCTTCCGATTTTCAAGGTGTTGAACGTGGATAATGGAAAATACACCACTACCCTCATGTATCTATGTCTTCTTAATATTCATTTGTTTTCCTTTTAGATACCACAAGTAATTTGATTTGCATGCCAGTAGGTGCATTTAAAAGATCCTCCTGTTTATGTTAAATCTAATTAACTTGAAGGATTGGGAGTATTTAAAAAAACAAACAAAATACTATTGTACATATGAAACTAATCTATTTTCAATATGTTTTAATATACAGAAAAATAAACAACTGAAACACTTTAGAAAATAATAAAAAAAAGAAGAGTTTGAAATGTGCAAATATGAACTGAAACTAGATTTTTTAATAATAATTATTATTATTATTATTATTAATAATAAAGGTTCTGTATGTGTTCTCAAAAGAACAGTTATGAAACAATTCCATGGGGACTCACTCTTTCTTACTTTTAAGATATTACTGTCCTTTCATATATTTAACTCTTTATTCTATATTACCTCTGTCTATTTCTCTATTCTAAGCTGTTCAAGGCTTGCCTAATTCTTGGATGTTGTTTCATTTTTTTACGACATCATTTTTATTTTATTTTTTACATGGCGCACAGAACACAGAAATGAAAATGACTTTAGGGGAATAACATATTACGTGAAGAGGATACAATAATGAGGGAAGGGGAGGGTAAAAGTCCCAACAAAAGAACATTCTGATATTACAATGAATTCAACAAATTCACATAACGTAGGCAAACAAGTGCCTGCTATTGCTTAGGTATAAGGCTGCTCATTGAATGAGGAACGGGGTAGGGGGCATAAGGGTTGTTCAGTATCTTTGTTCTATCTTTGTTAAATACAAAGTCCGACCAGAGGAGTCAACAGAATATAGAGTAAGAGGCTGATGCCACATAAGAGACTCCTAGGGTTTCCAAATTGCAGCTAAATGGATATTAGGAAGTTGGTGAACGGTCCCTCTTTCTCTGAGCTGGCTATAGCCACCTTGGCTGCAATCATCATATAACCCAGAAAATAATGTCTGTCTTTCTCTTGAGATGGGTGCTGGGAATATTCAAAGTAGGGCCTCACTGGATTAGGGTTGATGGATAATTTTAATACTCTAAAAGTAAGACTGAAAATGTCTTGCCAGAGGGGCTGGATCTTATGATAACTCTCAAATCAGCTTTAGGGAGTATGAATTCATGAGCAAGTCTCAAATAGGAGTATACAATGAAGAAATATTAGGTCTGAAATGTACTGTAGGTTGGTTCCCTTCTGTAACAGTTCCATATATCAAGGTTAATATGGACCACTGTGTTCATAAGGAGATTATTGGTGGGAAGTAATGTCCCTCATCTGGGTCATCAGGGTCAGAAGAACTTGAGTACCCAATAAGACCTGCTAGAAGAAATTTTCTTTAGTCTTTTCTTTCCTAATGTAGACCATGTACCATGTCCTCATTAGCACTTTACAAATACCTTAGAACAAATACCTAGACAACTACAAGTAATGAATTTAATAGAAGCACATCCAATGTAGGTGAGAATGTGCAGTGTATTATGCATGCTTAACCAAAGTTTCTTTGAGGTTTACCAATAATGTTTCAGCTTTCAATTTACGCTTTACATATATGGCTATAGTTGAAATTCCAAGAGTAAAGTAATGTAATTATACATTCCTTGGTGTTCTGGTATGGTAATACTGGTACAAAGAGAAAAGAAAGAAGAGGGGAATATAAGGTGCACTCTAACTCCCTTAGAAGCAGTGAAAATATGTATAAAATCTCTATTTTTATTGTGTATGGGTTAAAACTTAAATAAATCCTTATACCACTGTTTATTATTCTAAATTAGTATTGCAACTTATAAAGGGATTTATACAAACACATGGGCAGCCGATGCCAGCGAAATATTAAAACAAAACAATTGGTGAAATACAAAACCAAGAGGGAATCCTGAGGTAGGTACAAATAGTTTTTATAGTAGGGTTCTAATTATAGTCTGAATGAACCCTATTAAATGTAAATAGAAATTTTGCTAGTAACTAGGTGCTGATGTAATGGAGTTATAATGGTTGTGTCTGATTATAAGAGGCATGCGTCATAGGGAGATGTTATAGTTCCCTAAATCCTTACATAGGATGCTCTTGACCAATATAAAATATTTTGGCCAAAAATAGGGAAATCTATTGATCCCCAAAGAGAAAATACTAAACAGCTCTATCTTATTAGCAAATGGAGTATTTATATCAGTATAGTACTTCAAAAGATATGTTAGTATGCTGATTGATAGGCTCTCATAATAAAACAGCTCTATCTCATTAGCAAGTGGGGTATTTATATCAGTATGGTGCTTTAAAAAAAAATATATATATGCTGGTTAATAGGCTCTCATAAATAAAAAGTCACCCACTAAATTTGCAAGTAAGAGCCTCCTAATATAATAGCTGACAGCAGTGCCAAGTACAACAGCACGGTGAAATAACGTTGTTGAAAATAATAATACCAAGTGCCAATTAAAAAAGCACAGTAGGATGACAATCTTAATGATATTGCCGTGTGCCAAATACAACAGCACTGACAGCAAAACACGTTGTTACAGTATTTTAAGCTAAAAATGTAGCGCTGAGAACAGCTAAGTGTAAAGTGAACGCTAGCTGCAGAATCCCCTCGTGCACAATGCCAACGCGCGTTTCACTCAGAAAGCGAGCTTTGGGGATCAATAGATTTCCCTATTTTTGGTCAAAATATTTTATATTGGCCAAGAGCATCCTATGTAAGGATTTAGGGAATTATAACATCTCCCTATGACGCATACCTCTTATAATCAGACACAATCATTATTACTCCTTTACATCAGCACCTAGTTACTAGCAACATTGTATTTACATTTAATAGGGTTCATCCAGACTATAATTTGAACCCTACTATAAAAACTATTTGTACCTACCTCAGGATTCCCTCTTGGTTTTAATCACTCATTGTCTTGTATTTCACCAATTGTTTTGTTTTAATATTTTGCTGGCATCGGTTGCCCATGTGTTTGTATAAATCCCTTTATAAGTTGCAATACTAATTTAGAATAATAAACAGTGGTATAAGGATTTATTTAAGTTTTAACCCATACACAATAAAGATTTTATACATATTTCTACTGCTTATAAGGGAGATAGAGTGCACCTTATATTCCTCTCTTTTTTCTTTTCTCTTTGTACATATGTTGACTTACAGGGGAATGGTAGCACCAGAGGAGGTGGTTTAAAAGGGCATATAGTGATAACTTGAGACATAATTTCTATTAGCCCAATCCTTCCTTTTGTACTCCCTAATTATCATTTAATAAGCCTTTGCAACCGTAGGGGATTTTTCTTTATTATTGAGTGCGGTATTTAATTTTTATATTTGAATGGTAATACTGGTGCAGAAAATGGTGGTTGCTCAAATTAATTTATAGGTTAATGCAGACAGGTGTTTGAAAGCAGGGATAATCTACGTTAACAGAAACAAATGAAAGAAAATGCCCCAGCAACACTGCCATTAACCAGTAACAAATGATACCATACTATCTGTAAAATAAAACACAAACATTTGCAACACATATTTGCAAATATATGAGAAGCCACCAGCCACTGTCAAGGCTCTTCTGCTATGGTGATCCTACCTCCAACAATGACAGTCCCTTTGTTGGTCCACAGCAGTTGGTCTGTTTTAGAAGATTGAAGGGAAAACTCCTGAGCGGTTACACTTTCCGCAACGACATTCTGAATTTCGAAAAAGGGACATCCGAAAGTTACTTTTCGGATTTCCCTTTTTCCTATACTTACCACTTTCTACTTTTTTTAGTGAATGGGTGTGTATGCCGTTCGGCATACTTCACCCATTCACTTTCGCAATGCACGATATCCCTCCGACGTCCTTGCGCCGCACCTCCGCTGCTGCTATCACCGGACCTGGAACAGGTAAGTAAATTATCTCTGCATTGTTAGAGTCAGGTTGCATGGGAGGGAGAAAGGGTTAGGGTCAGGCTTCGGTAGATGGAGGGTTATGGTCAGGCTGCAATTAAGGGAGGGTTAGGGTCAGGCTGCCAGGAAGGGAAAGTTAGGGTTAGGGTAGTGAGAGGGGAGGGTTAGGGTTAGGGAAAGGAGTGTGGGACTATTTATTTACTACTTTTAGGACCACGGAGCTTTCGGTGCTCCGTGGATCGATTGCATATGCAACTGGCTGGGAGAACTCTGAATTTTCGCAATTCAAATTTTCTTTGCGGGGACCCACACCCCCTCCTAAGGTTAGTTGGCTTTCAATTTAAAAACAAATAATATATAACCCAATATAGGGTCTCTCACTGTCAGAGTTAGCACGATTAAACAAACGTTTCTGCATTTTATTTTACAGTAAAAGTTATAGTTAACTATTGGTTAACGGCAGTGTTGCTGGCGCATGGTAATACTGCTGGACAAAAAGTATAACCATTGAAATGGATAGGTTGAGGATATCTGTGGCAAAGGTAAACAATTAGGTCTAAGGAACGAAAGAGGTCCAGCGCTCCAAACATACATTAAATAACACGATGTGTCAGCACATAAATAAAAAGGAGGTTTAGTTCACAATATAGCTATATTAGGTTAAGCTCTCCGGCCCAGCGTCAAGGCACCTCCTGTAGGTGAGTCCCTATCCATTTGCTATATGTGTACACAGGAGGTCTCTGTTAAGACACTACCTGCATTTGAAAAGCTTGCAGCGGCCATGTCTGGGGAGTGGTCAGACTCCCAAATAAAACTAAACCGTAGCAAGAAAAATGGCTGCGCTTCTATCCAACAAATTAAATATGTGCAAGTGTATATATAAATATAGGGGTGAAGCCAAGGACCAAAATGACCACAATGTAACTACAAGGAACAAAAGAGGTCCGGCGCTCCAAACATACATTAAATAACACTATGTGTCTGCACATAAATAAAAAGGAGGTTTACTTCACAATATAGCTAAATTAGGTTAAGCTCACCTGCCCAGCGTCAATTAGGTCTGCCATTGAAAAATTAGCGCAAAAAAAAAAATAAAATCAGGCGAGTATACAATTACCATGTAGAAGAGGAATACATTTCCATCTCTTATATCTCGTATAATCTGATTAGATGAATATTTTCTTTGTTGCAGTAACTTATCCAATAAGATTTTGTCATAATTAGTGAATAGAAGAGCTCCTTCTCCGGAGAAATGAATGTCAGTAACACAAATTCTAATACTTCCCCTAAACACAAGATGCCAGTGGAGGTGATAAAATCAGGTGTTCTCATATTAGCCATGATAATGAGATCTGCATTATTTACTAGACAACAGAATGAGTGTATGCATTATTTACTAGCAACCAGGAGGGGGTGTGGTGGGCTTCTAAATTATTGAAAAATGTCACAATGCTTTACATATCTGCCGTGATTTTTTCAATCGGATTCTATGGGTGCTACATACAACCCATTTTGGGGTAATAACACCAAATGTTGGCTTTATCATTGCCAAATTTGTTAAAAAATAACCTTACCTTTTTGCTCCCGCCAGCTGTCTTCACTAGAAGAATGTCGGGCAGTTTATCCCTGTCGGGATGTAGTGGCATAATTTAATAATGGTTGATGGAGCCCTCAGCAAATTGAAAAAAATCACCTGCCTTAAATTATTCCAAAAATAGTTAAATGAAAATAAATTAAATAATGAAAAATATTGTTCAAAATATCACACATAGTACACTTGTGATGGGCAGACTTCTGGTTGCAAGACAATACAAAGAGAATTTTTGTAACCATCCCAAATAACAGAAACCAAACAATATTTTGCTAGGATTAGAATGACAATATTTCTGGTAAATACTAAAGTAAAATGTTTGACTTTTTTGGATATGGACTTTTTTGCCTTAAACATGGGATTTTAATGGTAATGTGAAAGGTCCCGGGGTTCTCCTCCTGGGTATAATGACCTTGGAATTGAACCTGGGTCCCAGTTCCATCTCTGCACCTAAAGAAACCATATTTGAAGGGATTTGTTTACTATTGATATCGCAATAGTAAATAAATCCCTCCCCGGGAGCCGCATGCAGCCCATCACACTGTCTGGCAAGACCTGGGTCCCAAAATTTTCCGGGTCAACCCTGCATTGTGAAATGCTCCGACGCAGGAATTTCCAGAATTAAAGCTGGACTTAAAAGAGGTTTTTTTTTTACACCACAAGTAACGCAGCAATAAGCCGGTGTGGTGATGTGAAAGGGCTATTAGGAGCTTGTTGTTTTATTATACTATTTTTTTATTAAAAAAATAATAACATATAAATAATATAAAACACACACAAAAGGTATATTAAGGGTAAGAAAATGTCACATATAATAAATGTGGGTTAAATTAGGGTATAAAATGTAGTGAGACATCTCTAGTCCCCTAATATACCCCACATATATTATACTATGTGTCATCCCCAGACCCTTAATGTACTTTATACAGTGCAGCATCCCCAGACCCTTAATATGCCACATATGTACTTTTTACAGTGTGATATCTCCAGACCCATTATATATCCCACATGCAAGACACAATATAAAAATACATGTGGGGCATATTATAGGTTCTGGAATCGCACATTATATATGTGGGGTTTAAGGTGTCTGAGATGGCACATAACTATAATATATGCTTGGTAAATTAGGGGTCTGCAAATGAGGTGTGAGTCGCTGCTCTTTTGAATGGGCCGTTCTCTCCTAGCAGAGGCAAAGCAATCTATCCATGTAAGACAAAAAGCGCTGCTGCAAATGGTAAGTATAAATTTAACCCCAACCCTTACCCTAACCCTCCCTTCCCCACGGCCTAACCCTAAAGCTGGCCATACACTGGGGCGATCATCGGTCCCAGCAGGAAGTGGGCCGATAAACGGGATGATTTCCCGCTAGTGAAATGTCCAACTATCGGCACCATACACCTTCTCACCAAAAGGGGGGGGGGGGGGCAGGGCTAGTACTATGCTGCTCTGATAGCTTTGATGCTATTAAAGCTGTCAGAGAAGCATAGTACATGGATACGCAGCTGCGGCTATTGCAGGCAGTAATACAGACAAGAATCAGCCGAAGCCGTGCTTCAGCGCAGTTTCTGCTGATCCCTGTCTGTACTACTCCCTGCAATAGCCGCTGCTGTATATCTATGAACTATGCTGCTCTGACAGCTTTAAAGTATACCTTCACAGCTGTCAGAGCAGTATTGTACATAAATATACAGCAGCAGCATTGAAGAATAGGGAGCCATTCAGCTTGCTGATTGGCTCCCTTAAAATATCAGGAGCTTGCTGCAGCTATAAATCAAACATGTCAAAAGACCAAATAATTGCACTAGAGCGTTTCTGGTACATTTATTTGGCGTTTGAAAAATTTATCTTGGCCATACACTAGAACGATTATTTTCCCGATCACCTACCTGCAACCATGACATTAAGAGTCTCTTTTCATTGTCCTAATCCTAACCTTTCATTACTAAGACTCCCATCCCCACAGCCTAACCCTAAGAATCCCCTCCCTGTAGCCTGACCCTAAAACTCCCCTACCAGTAGACTGATCCTAAGACTCTCCTTCCATTACCCTAACCCGCTCTTTTCCACAGCCTAACCCTAAAACTCCCCAGAGAGCGTTACTCACCTCTCCAGTTGGAGCAGCAGGTCTGTAATAGGTGCAATGGAGTTTCCAAAGAATGAATAGATAAGTATGCCGATTGAATCACTCCTGCCATTTGAAAAGTGTGCAGCGGCCATATTAGGGAGGGTTCAGGCTCTCAAATTAAACAGTAAAAAAAACAAACAAACAAAAAAAAAACACACAAGGCTGCAATTCAATTCAAATATATGAAATGTGTGCAACTGTTTATATAAATGGAGAGGTACAACCAAGGACCAAAGTGACCACTGTGTAACTACAAGAAACAAATGAGAGGTCCGGTGCTCCAAACAAACATTATATAACACTATGTGTCAGCACATACATAAAAAGGAGGTTTAGTTTACAATATAGCTATATTGGGTTAAGCTCACCTGCCCAGCTTCAGGGCAGCGCCTGTAGGTGAGTCCCTATCCATGTGTACTCAGGCCTGTATTAAGACACTCCTGTCATTTGAAAAGTGTGCAGTGTCCATATTGGGGAGGGGTCAGGCTCCCAAAGTAAACTAACAGTAACAAGAAAACACACAAGGTCACGGTTTAAAATACTCCAGCATTCTATTACTGGGCGGGTGGCGGGGTTATTCCAAAAATGTGGTACATTTACAAAATGGGGAATATGTCTTGTATAATTCCGCCAAATCTTTTTGCAAGACTTGGGAGCCTTTGGAAACCTACTTTAATGTCCATGTATCAAAATTTTTATAATGACATCACATTATATGTCTGACTCATATTCTTCCTATTCTCTCCTTCCTAACCTTTTTTTCTATTAGGGGGCCACTCTATTTATCTATTTCTTGTCTCATTTATCTTTTCTTTCCTCTCCTTCTATTCTTGGGATATCTTTATTTTTCCTTTTGCCTAATTGCCTCTTGTGTTATACAAAGGGCTGTTTTCCAATACATTATGAAAAATAAAAATGGACACTTTGCATTCTTCACATATTTTACATTACTGTCTTCTATAGCACTTGTTAGTGTATCTTAAGACCATATCTAGATCTTTGTATAACGGATTTACATATTACGTGTACACTACCGTTCAAAAGTTTGGGGTCACCCAGGCAATTTCATGTTTTATGTGAAAACTGACTTTTATTTATCAAATGAGTTGCAAAATGAATAGAACATATAGTCAAGACATTGTCAAGGTCAGAAATAATTATTTTTTATTTGAAATTATTATTTTGTCCTTCAAACTTTGCTTTTGTCAAAGAATGCTCCTTTTGCAGCAATTACAGCATTGCAGACCTTTGGCATTCTAGCTGTTAATTTGTTGATGTAATCTGCAGAAATTTCACCCCACGCTTCCTGAAGAACCTCCCACAAGTTGGATTGGCTTGATGGGCACTTCTTGCGTACCATACCGGCAGGCTGCTCCCGCAACAACTCAATGGGGTTGAGATGTGGGGACTGCGCTGGCCACTCCATTACAGACAGAATACCAGCTGCCTGCTTCTTCTCTAAATAGTTTTTACATAATTTGGAGGTGTGCTCTGGGTCATTGTCCTGTTGGAGGATGAAATTGGCTCCAATCATGAGCTGTCCACAGGGTATGGAATGGCGTTGCAAAATCCCATTTACCTTGTACAAATCTCCCACTTTACCAGCATCAAAGCAGCCCCAGACCATCATATTACCTCCACCATGCTTGACAGATGACGTCAGGCACTCTTCTAGCATCTTTTCACTTGTTCTGCGTCTCACAAATGTTCTTCTGTGTGATCCAAACACCTCAAGCTTCAATTCATCCGTCCATAACACTTTTTTCAAATCTTCCTCTGTCCAATTTCTGTGTACTTTAGACCATACTAATCTTTTACTTTTATTGGCCAGTCTCAGATATGGCTTTTTCTTTGCCACTCTGCCTAGAAGGCCAGCATCCCGGAGTCGCCTCATCACTGTAGATGTTGACACTGGCATTTGCGGGTACCATTTAACGAAGCTGCAAGTTGAAAACCTGTGAGGCATCTATTTCTCATCCTAGAGACTCTTATGTACTTGTATTCTTGCTCAGTTGTGCACCGAGGCCTCCCACTAGAGCATGTTTGTGCTGTTCTCTGGAGGAAGTAGTACACATGGTTGTAGGAAATGTTCAGTTTCTTGGCAATTTCTCGCATGGAATAGCCTTCATTTCTAAGAAGAAGAATAGACTGTCGAGTTTCACATGAAAGTTCTCTTTTTCTGGCCATTTTGAGAGTATAATCGAACCCACAAATGTGATGCTCCAGATACTCAACTAGCATAAAGGAAGGCCAGTTTTATAGCTTCTCTAATGAGCAAACCCATTTTCAGCTGTGCTAACATAATTGCACAAGGGCTTTCTAATCATCCATTGGTCCTCTAACGCGATTAGCAAACACAATGTACCATTAGAACACTGGAGTGATGGTTGCTGGAAATGGGCCTCTATACACCTATGTATATTCAGTTACAAACCAGCCAGACGTTTGCAGCTTTCTATCTTTAAAATAAAAGTCAGAGAGTTAGTGTACTAA
>WWET01000205.1:305136-335956 GCA_011038615.1 Limnodynastes dumerilii | reverse complement strand
CAGATTAGATTCTCCAATTGTTGAGTCCAGGGAATAAAGCAGGTAAAAGTGGTTGTAATGTGTGGTGAATTCCAAATCACTGTGAGTTTCAGGTCCACATCTTGTTAAAAACTATTAAGGGATATTACATATAATAAAAAAAACCTAAACAAATAACACAGATTCTCCAATTGTTGAGTCCAGGGAATAAAGCAGGTAAAAGTGGTTGTAATGTGTGGTGAATTCCAAATCACTGTGAGTTTCAGGTCCACATCTTGTTAAAAACTATTTAAAAAAGGGATATTTTTTGTCTTCTTTTATTAAGTTCAAACAAGAATCCACAAGTGTCTTTCTAGTCCTAAATTTTGTATCCATTGCTCAGTCTTTGTCTTTTGGATGGCAGTCTCGGCCTGTGAAATAATGACATCGTTAGTAATTCATTCAGACATAAATATATATAGAATATGACAATTTTCAGTTACGTTTATGTTAATACTTTAATGTATTTAATACATTTTGAGGTATGGGATTATTTCACTATTATCTGAGTGTGGTTTAAAAATCATGCAGTCATAACAGTTGTAGATTAAAGATGAAAAAGGGAGGTGTATTGGCATAACAGATCAGAGACCACAAATGTGTTCAGAGCACCTTGTATAACATTGATAAATATCTTACAAACAGACCTTTTCCTGACCTATATTATCTTTTATACATAACTACAAATTTAAAGCACACTAAAAACTGAATATATTGCCTATGTTTAACTTGCAATTTATTTATCATCTACTGTTTCAACAATTATACAAATTCAACAATGAAATGAAAAAAAAAAAAATATAATAAAAATACAGAAGTCTATATAATAGACAGATGACTAATTACTTCTTGTGTAAGCTCTAATGTCTTTACTTATCTAAGAACAGATCTAATATGTAATGTGAAATTGGGAAGCAAAACAATTGAAATAAAAAGATACAGGACCAGATCCAGACTTATTGCTAGAATTGGAAAAAGGCCACATTTTGAAAGCAGTGCAAGTGTTGCATTGTCACGTCCGATGTAGATTCAGAGTTGTGTCCTGTAACCAATTCGTACAGTGACGTGGTACAGGGTGGGAGGCATTTAAACTATGCGGGAGGGAGGGAGGTAGTATGTAAATAGTACAGACAGTGGTGTGCTAAATGCCTTCTGTACTATTCATATTTCTGCGATGTCCTCATTTTTAGTGAGGATGGTGCAGGAGTGTTAAGGTAGTGAGACCGGGATCCTATGTTCTTCCATAAGTGGTGGATCACCACTGACAGGAGCTCAGAGCTACGATCGCAGTGGAATCGCATAAAGTTTATATGTGCCACTTATAGACATAAGATCCAGATTTCTACAAAAATCTCCAACATCCATTATAATCATATTGTGGAGACAATCCGTGCTAACTAAATAGAATGCATTAAAATCCACAGAGGTGCTGGGTTAAAATGCTAATGCATGTCTATCTGCATTATAGCACTTTCCCATCTATCTAAATCTTTTGCTCCAGGCATCTGATCACATCATAATGCATATGACCGCATACTATACTATATATGAATTGTTGTTACCTGAAAGACTTTCGGATTCCCCTGTCCCTGTGTTCCGACAAAGGGCACGTGTCTCCTCTACTAACATACAGCAAGGTCCTTCTTGGCAGTACAGTACCTCTTCCTCATCTTCTTCACCTTCCATCTCCCAAGAGACATGTCCCACACAGTCCAGGCCACCCTCGCAGCCTTGATCCTCGGGAATGATGGGTATTGGTTGGCCAGTCTCGCATCCAGCTACCGCAGCAGCAGCTGCTGCCGCTGCTGCTTCTGCCAAGGCGTACTGAATGCTGACTGCATAGTCCTCAGCATAGCAACTTCCATGATTCTCCTCTAACAGGCAGCAGGGCCGGGCAGAGTGGGCCAGTATGGTCCCTGCATCTGTCCGGTGTAAAATGCTGGGGGTAACACTGTACAAGCCTCCACTGGAGGGTGCAGCATTTGCTTGAAGGGTTTCTGGACCAATATACAAGTTTGTGCTTTCTGGACCGGGTTCCCCAGCAGGTCTCTGAAAGCAACAGGGGCAACCTTTTTCAGGACCCCGCCAGTCTCTTCCACCCCCTTGTGAGATGGAACAAGAGGAATCTGGAACTGCCCCAGTGACTAGAGATGCCCCCCGGCGCTCCAGGGACGAATTGCTGCTGTAATTCATCTCTAGGCTACAGCTGGACAGGCGATCTCGGGAGGAAGAACTGGGGAAGGTCTGGTGAGGTCTACAGTCCATCCTTCCTCTTCCAGGTCCTGTTCCAGCTTCCCCCCCACAACCTGTAGTGTCCCCTGCTCCAGTCCTGGCAGGGCTGCGGCTTCTGTATACATACGGGTCAAAGTCACTACTAAGAGAGCTTCGAAAGGTGGAGCAGCTGCCATATACTCCCTGGTTGCTAGCCTCTGTGCAGTCCAACATGGAATCACTAGATGATGCATGCCCCTGTGCTGAGCTAGTGCTGGAACTGGAACTACTATCACTGCAAGGAACATCCGCTAAGTAGCCACTGCATACTGAGCGATGTTGGTGCTGGCTGTGAAGGAAGCAGCTCCCCCCAGGTGTAGTTGGAGCCACGTGCATCATGGCTGGTGCAGGCTGATACAGCAAATTGGAACCTGATTGAAAGGGATGGTTCAAGCCCTTTTCCACTCCTCTGGATGTCTGACTACCACCTGTGGTTTCCTGGTGGTGTGGGTAGCTAAGACCCTGGAAGTAGTAGTGCTGATACATAGTTTCATACTGGGAGTAACAAGTGGCAGTATTAAAACCTCTCCCACTGTATTTAGAACGCCGGAAGCCATGTCCAGCTTGTGGCACAGGATAAGGAGGATGTTCCATGTCACAATGATGGCCTACGGAAGGCTGGTCTAAAGATACAGGTCTGTATCCTGTTAGAAAAGTCTGAGTCCGCGATGGATACAACTCAGGCTCCACTGGTCGCTCCACGGTCAGCACTGTGATAGGATTACCATGTGGGCCCATACTAGTGCGGGTTGGATATGCTGCAATAGGTCCTGTCCTTTGTACCCTTCCTGGATAATGGACTGGCAAGATGACCCTCTGTTGCTGTTGATGGCGGCCACGGCTATTTGCACTCTCCATACACAAGGCACCTTGTCCCCCTTTCTT
Organism: Limnodynastes dumerilii; assembly: GCA_011038615.1. Classification (NCBI taxonomy): domain Eukaryota; kingdom Metazoa; phylum Chordata; class Amphibia; order Anura; family Limnodynastidae; genus Limnodynastes; species Limnodynastes dumerilii. The sequence continues at coordinate 332,782 of WWET01000205.1, read as the reverse complement.
TTGCTCTGCAAAATTAAATTAAATTAATAAAAAAAATATATATTTAAGGAGTTTTGAAAGACTGATTAAGTCAAAACTGTTACATTTCTGAAAGGGGATTAAAAATAAATAGATGAATAAAACATATCAAATCTATAAATATAAGTACAAAGCAAACTGCTGGTGTTAAATAACATTAATGTGTTAATAAATTAGATATGTAAAATATACAGCAGATTGCAGTTATGTTTTTAATCTACTTTAGTGGTGTCATCCCAACCAGTCCGCAGTACAACTCAATGCCGAATAAGATTAAGATATGGGAGCACGTGCATAGTTATGCTGACATAAAACAAAGCACACATCATTAATGTATCCATGTGTGTTCCCCTCACCTATTATATTGTGCCTGCAGTGTGGACAGGTATGGTTCTGTAAAAGCCAGGGGTCCACACAACGCTTGTGAAACCTATGTGTGCAAGGAATGACTCTCAGCTCCTAAAGAAAAAACACAGAAACACAATCAAACAATAACATAATAACCTAATAATATTTTAAGCAGGCAAAAAAACTGAACAAAATTGATGTGGAGTCAAACTCAATAAGTTTCCAAAGGAATTTACTATAATTATTAATTTAATATAGATGTATACATAGATGTATTATCTATATCTATATCATTGTCTGTTGTACGAGATTGCTCAACTTTTTATGGTTTGCACACCAATATGTTCAACAATAGTAAATTCATCAAGATCACCGAAATAACATCTTTCGGGCTCTTACCTCTCCATCAATGTATTTTTCTAAGCATATGGCACAATCTGAGGTTGAACTGCTACTAAGAGTATCAAATCCACCACAACTATCCTCCCGAGGCAGTTTCCCCTTTGCTTTGAATTTTCTGGTCTCCATTTTTTCCAGGGCTTGAACTGCCATTCTGTTCATTGAACTCTAAAAGAGAAATAACATTAAAGTCACAAAAAAAGGTAGTAGTCATTGGATCACACAACCTTATTAGGAATCACTATTGCTGGGTACACACTTTCACAACGTCCAATAAAAAGGGAATTGACAGACCAATAGCAACGGAATCGTGAAAATGTTCAGAATACACTGAATATCGGACTGGGCTTAAGGCAGTGCTGTACCATACTTAATGGATCAGCAGAGCTTCAACTCATAGATGATCCAGTTATTGGTTGATGTGTTTCTGGACTAATTATCACTGTTCCAACAAATCTGTTCCCAAGGGTGCCTCAGAGCACTCACAGTGGTGCCTTAAATCCTGGACCAACTCACAGGCTAAGGTCATGATACCCAGGAAGCCAGTGTGCCACGAGGATCTGGACAAGCCAAAGGTGCAAGAAACAGCAAAGAATTGGGATTAGGTGTAGAGAGAGACAGAGGAAGGAGGAGGAGGTTTGGAGAGACAGAAGGGGGGATTTGGTAGCTCATATTTTGTAACTTGAAATAAAGCTTTGAAATCTGTATAGAAGCTCAGTGGCAGAAACACTTTTATTTTAAGTGGCAGACACAGGTCAATTATCAGACTAATAATAATAATAATAATATATAGTCTAGTACACCCAGCTGATTAAATTTAAATAATACTTATATACTGATATTGTTACATACAAGTGACAAACATGAAAGTGGAAGCAGTATAGGAAAAGTAGACATTTCTTAAATAAACCATGTTTATACACCAGATTGTGAAGTTTGGATTTCTTTCTATGAATCACAATATAACTGGTTACATTTATTCATGTTATATTATAAGAAAAAATACAAAAAGCAAAGTATTTCATTAATTAAATATTGAGATTACAGTTACAGCTAGTTATGTAGCTTCTATTTGTATTTATTCTTTATAACTTTCTACAAACTTGAATCGGCAACTGCACACTAGATAGGGAGTATGAACAGAACATCCGGAATGTATCAGTAGGAGACCATATTCTTGACAGCAATTTTAAATGGCCAGCAATAGTTCTGGGAATATAAAGTGTGGCAGAGTCAGGTAAAAATGATAGCAATGACGAGGAAAGCTAATTTCCAAGTATTGTAAGGCTGTCCAGTTGTCCCGTTGAATGGATGTCATTTATTTGAATAGTTGCCAAACGTGTATGCACCTGAGGTTCTTTGGTTCTGAGAGTTCAGAATGTTTGTGTACATGGTGGTTTCACCATATCATATCATACAGAGGAGAACTATCAGGGGGCTATTATATACTGAGGTCCTGATTCAATTGACCGTGATAAATGGTTTGGCCGCGATATTAGCAAATATGCATATAGAATGGATGTGATGTTTACATTGCGCCATTCTAATGTAATAGATTACACTAACATCACGACCAAACCATACATCCCTAATTCAATTGCTTAACAATGCAGTAATGTTGTAAAAATCACAGTAATGTTGAGCTAAAATTGTGCATTATAATTCGCACCTCAGAGATGTGAGAATTATAATGTTATCCCTTGAAAAATAAATAAATAATTATATGTTCATCTACATTAATTGTAAGGTTCACTTAATTTTCGACAGTAATAAAAGTCACTTAACATCTTGTTCCTAACTACATGACTTTTGAGACCAATTTGTACCTGGCTCCTCCTCTGCTTGAGTTTGATCTTGATAAGAAGTATAAGACACACCAGTGACACCACCACAAAAAATGCCAGGAAGATACCCATGTCGAAATATTCAGTAGGTTGCTAATGAGAGAAAGATAGAATCATTTGAAAATATGTTTTTCCTACTTTAACAATCCTCCTTTTGGTAGCAATGTCGAGATATGTAACAATTAAATATAGCAACAGTGTCAAAATATTATTTAAGAAACAAGTAGAGATCTCTACTGAACAAGTCTCTGATAGCCCCAAACATCTTACCCGAGGAGGTCGGTGCTGAATTCTTGCTCGGGCACCTTTCTGCTTGTTGACGATATTCATGAGTTTAATAGCATCCATGCCTTTCATATAGACAACGGGCCTTTTCAGTGGGTCTTCCAATTCCTGGTTCAACTGCGGTATAAAGAAATACGTTCATTGGAGAAAAAAGCATGTACAAGTGTCTCCACTGTACAGTCAAGATCGAAGTCAAGGTTGGCAAGGTTGTAAGGAGGTACGATATCAAATAGCCAAGGACATTATTTATAAAATATCTTGGAGGCTAAAAGGCATATATACAAAATGCACCTTAAAATCACTACAAAAATATGTAAACAAAAACAACAAAACCCCTGGGAAAAAATATATATAGCAAAATTATAATATAAATGTTTATACACATACATACATACATACATACACACACACACAGGATATGCAAAGTGGTACTTGACATGATTCCCTAGTGGGTAAGTGGTACTCTCCAAAAAAAAAAGTTTGCGAACCACTGATCTAGAACATTCATTAAACCTTACACAACAAAGCTCCATTCCGACTTAAAATTACATAAATTATCTAAATATAAATATATTTCTAAAACAGAGCAAAATATTATAACTGAAATAACTGCTTTTTATTATCCTAACTGGTTAAGAAACTGCTCACCTGATGTAGTACAAAATGTGAACTGTGTAACCTACAATACACTAATTTATTCCCGCCCTCTCCGTTCTGCTAACCAGCGCTGTCTGACCTACTTACTGATCAGCACATATCACGCCCGTGTCAAGGATTTCTCCTGTGCTGCACCTCTGCAATGTAATGACCTCCCTTTTTCAGTCAGATTCTCCTCCACATTGCAGGTCTTCAAGCGCTAATTTAGAACGCACCTGTTTAGGCTAGCCTACCCCTTCTCCACTTAACATCCTCACTACATCCTACATATATCTCTTCTTTTTCTTCCTTCTCCCTGCTCACACCAGCAGTCCATTCCCTCTCCTATTCTGTAAGTTCATCCCTCCCACTTAGAGTGTTAGCTCATGTGAGCAGGGCCCTCCATCCTAGTGTTGTTCCCTCTTCCACCACTCACCCCCCCCAATTCATACCCTGTTGTCCCCCTCTGCTACCCTTTTACCCCATCCCCACCTGGTGGCTCCCTCTCAATCTTTTACAGCTCTTTACCCCCTCCTCCCCGATCTTCTAAGCTTGACTCCTGGCATTTTGGTCCTGCGTTCTGTGTTTGCATCATTTTTTTTTATTTTTGTGATTTTTTTATATTTATATTGTGTTTTATTATGTGCTATGCTGTCCATCCCTACCCTGTATGTCTGTACTTTATTTTGTTGTATTTTGTACAGCGCTGTGGACACCTTGTGGCGCCTTATAAATAAACAATAAAAATAATGTACAAGATAGTCTACAAAATTTAATTATACCTGTTCCACAGCATCAGGGTTATCGGAGACATCAAATATAACCGCTGTAGCCCCTCTTTGTACTGCCCGTTTCGCCTGAAACACAAAGCGAAAGAACATTGTATTATAAAAGAAGGTATTAATTAAATATATTTAACTACAGATAAAAGTGAATAAAAATACTCGCTAATGTTCAGAAATACATTACTGTTAATGGAGACAAGAAACACAAGTACAAGTAATGCTCGCCAAGAATATAAACAACAACCACCATACGAGCAAGAGGAGTGCTGTCGTATAGGTCATAGGCATATCAGGAGATTACAAATATGACTAATAGCTAACTGCACTGGATCCATTTTTATACAAGGCTTAATAAAAATTAAAAATAAATTATGAATGAATAAAGTCACACAATGGTGTGCAAAAACTATATCTATGGGTCAGTGGAAGCCAAGGCATAATAATAAAGTTCTGATGGCATTGGGTGGTTTTAAAAGTGGGACAATTGGGTGGCAATATGCCAATAATATTAGTAATACACTTTTGCTCAGATAAATGTTTAAAAAACAGTAAAAGTAAATGGATATTGCTCTATGATATACAGACAACTGAAATGTAATTAAACTCCTATACCTTAACTCTTGTTCAAGTTTATCAGGGACATCAGTGCAATGCATATATAAAGCAAAATATATCCACACACACTTGCCAAAATACTAGATGCTGTTTCCATCACTATCCACTAGAGGTCAGTGAAGCACAATATATCATGAGCATATGAAGGGGGGGGGGGGGGTAGCCATGGAACAGGCTGATGTTATCTTACCTGGTACCCACAGGCATTTTCTTTGATAATATAAAATAAAAACCAAACAAATATATTTGAAAGGTGTTTTACTAACAATTATTGTTGAATACTTGTGTCATTTACATGTGGCAAGCATAAAAACTTAATTAGCATTTCAGAAATGTCAGTGGTTTGAGGTTTAAGGTAGTTTATATTTTATCTAATGGTTTCTTTGTTATTGTTTTTTTTTTTAGTTACAGCAATTAATTGCATGAATATTACTAAGCAAGGTAAGCATTGCAATACTATTCCATTATACACAACTGTTTTACATTTGGACTTGCACAAGTAGACCAAGTACTTAATATGTTTAATAGATTTCTCTACATGCTTATAGATATATGTGATCTTAGTTTTAAAACGTCACCTCTTATATTTGCAAATGATCAACAATCACCTTATGCCTATGTCTGGACACATTTCAGTCAGTCTTTTTCAGATACACTTTGTATTGCATTTTTAAGGTTTTATTACAATGTACAGGTGTGCCTCAATGTGCACAATACAGACAGTCAGATATGTTAATATAGGCTCTAGGTATTGGAAGTGCAGATCCCAGTACAATCACTTAAGAATCGGATATACAACCTCCCATTGAATAACACCTGAATGCAAATTTCTTACACATCCTCCTGGGTTTCGCAGGAGTGAAGCTATGTGTTAGCAGGAAGCAGAATCAACAGTTTTATTCATACGGGGCATTGTGATTGGTCATTCTGCTCACAACCACACAGATGATGCAGTTTGAAGAATTGGGAAATAATAATAAAATAAAAAAAGTACACACGTGTTTACACGTGAACAACACTGCTATTCAGACAGTCTCCTGGGTAGATGGAGCCACTTTTACACAAATACTCCAGCAGACATGTGGAGTATTGTCCAAAACAGAACAGAACAGACAATATAATTCCTTCCCTGTCTGGCTCTAGCTAATAGATATAGGTCGCCCTGCCTCGCTGTGCAGCTACTAATGTGCCACACAAACACTTTGTTGGCTTCTCTCTGGCCTCTTCCCTCAGCTGCCCAGGATAAGAGAGAGCCTGGATATGCAGCCTTTTTAACACCCTCTCACAGGTGCCTGTTTATAGGCTGGAGGCCCAAAATTTGAAATGGGAGTAATGGATGGAACCCTCCCCCTCTCTCTCCAACCATAGTCCCAGGAACTCTTTACTGGCTTTTGCCTAAGAGAGAGATAGGTGTGTGTGTGAGTGTGAGTGTGATGCCCAAAGCAAAACAATTACAAGTGATTCATTACAAAGTACATTCTAGATTAAAAACGCAGAACAAATAAAACAGACTCTTGAAAACACTTATTTTTATTTCCTAACATCAGAAAGGACTCAAGGAACTGTCTGGTTTATGGAGGGTAACTGCAGTATTCGTGGCCGTTACATAAACTACACACTCTTAAGATTAAAGTAACGTTAAATAACCTACATATTATTTGAAACCCACTGTAGAACGCGGAGTTCTTGATAGACATGCATGCCTGTTTTACACCCCTCTGTAAGGTCGCCTCAAACATTATACTGTATGGGAAAGAAATGTCCTGCTCTTGGTGGAGCTGTGCTACTGGTGAAAGCATCTATCAAACACATTACACACACACTTCATACATGCACTCCAGCATTCCACAAGCCTCACATATCCGGAACTTAAGGGCTGCTGGCTCTGACCTTGCAGGTTCTCTTGGCAGGAGATCAAAGCAGAAAAGTCACAAACAGCATGGAATGCAATCTCTTACTCGGTTCTCCTATTCTCCCTCTTACTCTGCTCTTATTCTCACTCCTCCCTTCTCTTCTGTGTCTCTACAGGTTATGCCATCACTTGCTTCTAGCTTCATTTGTGTTCATGACAGTCACTACACTATGTCCTTCGTGACGCAATTAGCATTTGCGAGGGTTCATGAGCAGTTAGAAAGTAGAAATAATATTTATGGAATGACCCAGGGCAGAGATTCCATTACAATAGTTTGTTAAGGGAGAGCAGTGTTTTTAAAGCACAACTGGTAATCATGCCAACAACTTAAGTGCCTGGTGGTGAATCAGTTAATAATGAGTTCTTTCTCTGGTAATCCACCCATGTTGTGAGGCTTTAGGGGAGCCCCAGGGAAGAAAGGTGGAGCAAAGAGGGAAAAAAAAAAATCTTTTGAACTAATTTTCCACACAAGACGCTTTGCCTCTTAATTATGAATGGGTTTATAACAAGCACAAACAAGTACAGGGTGAGACTGTAAAAGAGTGTGTGGCCAGGGGTGGAAGTTTACCAGTAGGAAAAGAACTGACCCTGGCCATAACGTCAGACTCAGTCATATCATAATTAGTCTAATGGCATATAGACGTCACCTCATGAGAACGATAAATGTAGTCTATATTATAATATGAAAGGTATCATTGAATATAAAGCAATCAAAGATATTTATTGAATATTGGAAGGAGTCTCAAAAGATAAAGTCTAAAAAGTCTTCCAAACTAAAGTACTAGTGAATTTACCTATGTCATGAATGTGATCAGGGCAATGAGAGTTTACAAGGACTGGACACTAGGCTCCTCTTGATCAGTGCAGATGTATTATTAGTCACAATATATCATATGGCTTATTATACGGCAATGGCTGTTCCATAATGATGCCATAACTAATACTAATCCAATCGCCATACTGCTTACTGGCCTCTCCGTGTGGTCATCTTTCTACCAAACACCTATGTATCACTGGAGGAGATAAAGATCGTCATCTAGACACTGACATTGAACTGTACAGTAGGATTGTGTTTTTGGAAGGCAAATATGTGATCGAGAAGTAGGTGTCAATGCATATTTTACACAAATGTATAAACAAATATGAATTCTATCATTGATGTGGTATAATAGGGCTTTTCATTCCTTTAGAGAAGGAATCATTATCCAGTAGGGGTACACTTGTCGGTGATTCAAAATGTAGTTATGTCTGAAGACTTGTACATGGATTAAAAAACACATTTTTTGCAATGCAATCAATAACCAAGTTATTTACACTGTATATAAAAAAAAAAAAACAATGAAAATATTAATCATTACAAATGGATTTTAATTTACAACCCTAACATTGTAGCATACTTTGCAAAGATGCAATTTTATTTTATTTGTATTTGTGCCTAGTAATGTTAGCCTCCCCGCCCCCATCTTGTACTAACCACTTGATGATTGGATCGAGCTCCTGGCTGTGCTGTGATATCCTAAATAGAATCAGCATTTCGTCAGTTGGATCAATTATTCAAACCAACCAATGTAGTTATCAGTAACTGTATAGTGTATACCTGGCTTAACTCTGGATCAGTCCAAGTGTGCTCATACATTACAAAATACAACTTCAGTGCAACAGGAAGAACAGTCTATGGCAGTTTAGAGCCGGAAAGAGACCCAAAAAAAAATAAAGGAAACCAAACCTCCATGATTCTATAAGAAAGTAAATGTATAGTAAATGTATAGGTCAGCTGCAACATTTCTTCTTTACCTTTCTTTCATTGACATTCTTTCTCTATTCACCAACAGGTAGATCTTATACACTGATGAACTCTAAACAGCATTCACACACACTGCCACCTTGCAAACAATATCAGACAACTGGCCTAACTTTACAGTACGTGTTCACAGATAATGCGTTTGTAATTAAGGGGAACTTGGGACATGGAAATAATGTACTGCGAGATATGTTTGCAGTGGAGTCATTAATGATTCGGAGAAACAACCCAAGGTCGCATGACAAGATCACACAAAAGGGGACCAAATTCAGACCGATGTAAGGAGTATAGTGAGGATGTTCTAAGCGCTCTCCATACTATCTAGACTTCCTAGTCAACACCATTATATGAGAGGAGAGTGCGGAAGTCTAAAAGGCAGGGCTCTGCTCTTACCATTCCTTGCAAGCTATCTCATCTTCCCTAATAAGCTCTTCATCAATAGCTATAAATGATCAATTCTGATACAATAATAATCAATCATTTAGGCTAAAAATGACAAATAGATCATTTATTCCAGGTAATTGTAAGCAGTGCTGGAATAAACTGGAACAAGTCTGTGAATTGAAAACTTGCAATGTTTCAGGAATGTGTTGCCTATTAATTGAATAATTGCATCACAGCTTTACTTGTTTCCCACTATTAAACTGATGAAAAACTAGGGAACAGGAGCAGACAATTGTCTCACTGTTTAAATGGGTCAAGTTGGAAATAATAATAAATAGGCAAAAAAGATCTTGCTAAAAAAAATCATCACGAGACAACAAGGCTAGGAGGAAGAACAGACAGCTGCTGAGATTAAAATAATAGCAAGGAATTGCCCTACAAGGTAAGTCCATGGCCCTAAAGCTGGACATACACTAGAGTGATTATCATTCCTATTATCCAATTATAATAGTCATTAGTAATCAGGACAAAAATTCTGTAGTGCATGGTCAGGATGGATTTTTCAATAATTGTACCAGAAACGCTCTGGTATGATCATTTGACATGCTTAAATATATCGGGCGCTAGCTAGCTCAATGGCTCCCTCTAGTGCTAGGATTATCACAGACACAGGAGGTGTCTGGCACAGATATCAGGAACCTTCCCTGGTGGGAATTTGTCCCTCTTACTCTTACCACATAAGGAATATCCATGTAGTGAGGTTGGAGCTGTCAGGCTTTCCCCACGACCACTGACATTTTATCAATGTAATTTTACAGTCACAAAAACCATTCACCAAGAACTTAATAGTCACTTTATACAGACAAAACGAAAAGGCATTTTAATGCTGTGATCCTGCAGTATACAGGATATTCATCTTCAATGCACCAGTTACCAGAAGTCAACAGCAATACTCCAAATATCTGTTCCCATACTAATATAATGGAGGATAAATGCTGACCAAGAACATAAATTGGCATCCTTCATCCTGTAACAATTGGACCTTTACAGCACTGCAGTGACTGCTTTGCAATATTCTGACTTATGTGCATGTAAAGTACTGTACAATCTGTAACAACCTTTGTAACAACTTTACATGTACAGAATTGCACTATGGATCCAAAATTCTGTAAAGTTATGGATATATCCAATTTTAGTAAATATTCAATGTGGTATCAACTAGAAATAACGTAGCAGGTTTAAAGCATAATATCTAGATGTTGGTGTGGTTTAGTCTTGCAATTAATGGTACATATTATCTGACTGAGCTGGGTACACAACTATGCAATCATACAATCTTACAATTCCACAGACGATTGCAAGTCAATGTGAGCATGTAAAAATGTTAATGCCATTTATCAGCAGATCTCAGATCATCATCTCTCCTAATCGCTTGCTGAAACAAATGTGACTCCATGCGCAATATCCAGATATTCTGGAAGTCTGACAGAAATTGGATAGACTGTCATAAATGTGTACACACTATGCACATTTATCCGAGGTCAGGCCATTGGGGATCGTGATTTTTAAGGAAGTTTAACAAATAAAATAATCCGAAGCGACCTTATTTTAATCAGCAAAAGTCAAGAATGTGGGAGTATACGCACACAGATATCATTCCAATTGGTCTGGAACCATATGATTGGCATGATAATTGCATACGTATGTGTGTAGCTTTAGTCTTATGAAAGTTGGTTAAGTAATTATACATCAATGGTATATTACAATTTGCCTAGGGTAAATCACGTGTCTCAAATCTATAATGCACCAGCACACCACTAACATATGCCCACCAACTACACTCCAATGTTTTGCACTTCAGAGTTGCAAGTTACTTTATCATCCCCCTTAAACAAAAATATATAAATAAATCTAACTCACTAAACAGTCACCACTAGATCAATAAAACAAATGTTAGTAGTTTTTCACTCTGAATAATTACGTAAAGTTGATTTTATCACTATAGATTGGTCTGTGATGAAATTTTATGGAGACAATAACATAAAATATATGTTGAAGCGTACACGTAATTACATATTATTTATTATGTACCTTTATTAATTTGCACAGTGTGCCAAGGCTTAGTGTGGAAATGACACGATGCCACAAGACAGATCAGCGCCTGTAGTAGTACAATATTCAACAGAAACATTTCCTGAAGTATTTATTTGAAAATATTTCAGGCAATGGTGCCAAGTGACCTTTCCAGGTGCAGAAGGGCAGCTTTTGGGCTTGTCAGTACCACTCTATGTATTAAAGACGACTGGTCATATACATCATACAGCGAAATCACAGAGTGAAGAAACTCAGGTATGTAACACCTACTCTACAAGTTTTAACAGCGTTTCCCTATTGCAGACATTTCCCAATTGTGGAGCTACAGTAAATGCCATAGAAAAACAGAATACGTGTGTGTTCAGTGGGATGTAATTGCCACTGTGATGGGCCATTTTCGACAATGACACAGTCAAAAGCTTAATTTCGGCTATATCATTTGAAGTACCATTATCAGAACGCATTCCATGATCTAAGGTTATGGTTTTTCTTTTTATAAGTCAGGTCTCCGTAGACTGCAGGTCGGGAGCGAGCATACCGTAAATTATACAGTAATACTGTGCCTTATACCCACCAGATTATCCAGACTTAAAAGTCCATCCCAATCTTAAGGTATTGATCAAGCAGGTCTCAGAAGCTTCTGTGAGCTAAGAAAGTGTCCGATATGGATATGGTTCTTAGGTAGTAACTACAAGCACGTAGCACTCAAGAGTCTCTCTTATAGGGTAAAGGTTTTATTTTTCTAAGGGGTAGAGATATGCTCTGAACATAAGTTTTTACTGAGAAGGTGCTTTCCAGGTATGCTATGGCAGAATAGTGCGTTTGAAGGAGCTTGAAAATAAGTGGGAATCAGGCAGATTTCACACCTGGGAAAACCCATAATGAATTTTAAGAGAGGCAAATTTCATCTGTTTAAAAAAATATATAGTTGAGAGATTAGGTTTATTAGCCTTAAGTCTAGTATATGTGGTTAATAAGCATGAGCAGTCTAACTGCATGCAAAGAAGAGATTCATAGGATTCCCCTGAAATTCAGCATGTCTTTTTCCAGGTGTAACTTTCCACTGATTTTCCTCTTATTTTCAAATTCTGGATCTGGTCCACTCAGTCATATCCAAGTCCATCTGGGCACATTTTCCAGCCTTTCACTAAATAAACAGTCCCTATGTCTCCAGTGGGGATTTACGCAACTAGAAGAGGCTCAGGATTATACACTCACACCTCTGTAACCTGTTCCTACTTTCATAATAAATGTGAGTAGAATTTTGCCCTTGTATTCCTAATTTTTTTTTACTTCATATATATTATATATATTCATATATATTAAAATAACCATAAAAAACCAAAAGCACATATATATATAATCAACACCAATCTTTTTCACAGATGTAAAGGCAGTATTAATACTAAGTGCATAACACAAGTGAATGTTGCTATTCCAGTACTTATGCTCATTATTACGGAACCCACAGAAAATTATAACATATCAGAAAAAAACAAGTTATTATACATTGATCACAAGTTAACATGTGGATAATTTCAAGGTTATAAAGCATGAAGAGGTGCATTCCATAATAAAATTATTCCAATGATGCAAAGATATGCATTATGTATTTCTTGTGCACTAGTGTTTTCTGATATGCTGTAAAGGTGTTTTAATTACACAATTTGGCCATTTTATTTATTATTATTTTTTACCAGCTCTGTACTAATATAAATTACCTTTTATTTTTAATGGATACTTGCAACACCTTTAGCAAAGAATTTCACATACTAATTTCTGGTGCAACATATGACCAAACCAAATTCCAAACCTGGTGAAAAGATCAGATAGAACAGACCACAAGCAGGGCACATTTTATGGGCACACCTACATTTTGCATCACCAGTTTCTTGCCAACTACCTGCCCCTAAAATTGTAGCCCTCAAACCTGTTAAACACATGTGCATATGCAAGGTGCACGGCTTGCAGCTAAACATACATACACACTACATGTAAGCTCCTAAATGTTATGTTCCATTTTTGTATTGTTATATTACTTTTATGATGTAATTTACCATCTCAAAATTAAAATAAAAAAATTAAATAAACGACACATGGAAATCTATTCATGGATTTTCAGCAATGCAATTGAATTGAAAGAATAGGAAACAAACTGACAAACTAGGTTTTTCTCCCAGACCAAAGTCTAAATTTGTACAGCTATAAAGCAAACATGAAACTTTAATATAAACAACATTGCCCAGCAACGGGTTAAAAACTAGATTGTAGCAGTGATTGCTTTGTTGAAGCCACTGTATATAGAATGCCTATGAGAGCTGATGGTATATGAAGTCAATGCATTTTGATTTGATAGGAGCACCCTGTCACTTTCCGATGGGCGCCATTGCCACCCTATTCTGTGAAAGTTCATCTGGGCACTTCTAAAGTTCCTCAGGCGACCTCATCTTTGTGAAGATGCTGGGAGTGGCAAGAACTCCAAGCGGGAGACAAGAGAACCCTGTTGGTTCTTGCAGTATTACTGTCTGAGATTAATGATTAACATATCAGAGGCAATGGGTGGTTAATGTACAATTCACAGGTCATTCTGGCGGCACTGATGAAAGGAAAGCACTCTGAGCCTCTACTGCTGGAAAACATAAAAGGTGAAATAAAAGGAAGGAGGGTGGGGTGGAACAGCGGGGTCAACTGTACTGGATGCCAACCATGTGTGGCTTCTGCTACATTAATTAAACTGTGTATTCTATATTATGACATCCATAGTATAGCTACATGAGGAATGTAATAAATCCTAAAAATATAAGGGAAAATCTGCACATCCAATCCAGCTGCTGGAAACTCACTTTAAGGGTGTCTCAACCCTCAAAACATAGACCACAAAACAAACTGTAAAGTGAATTCTATCAGCATTTAGATTCACAGTGTGAAGTATAAGTGTGACCAATAATAAATATATAAATATACAATATGAATAATAAACAAATAAATGGAGGAGACAAAATACAACAAAACAATTTATTAATACAAGTCCACAATATTAAAAACATAAAAGGAGGGCCAGGAGTAGATGAAAAAAACAGGTCCTGATGTTAGTGGTACCAAAGGATGAGCTGCCCAAAGAAGTCCGTCCCTGCTGTCCTAGTAAGTATCCCTGGTCTTGGGTGCAGCTGACTTACGCGTTTCAGACCCTCCCTGGGTCCTTTCTCAAAGTCCGAACATAGCCCCATCCTTCCTCCTGTTTTTTTCAACTACTCCTGGTATGAACTCCTGCTCCTCCTTTTATGTTTTTAATATTGTGGACTTGTATTAATAAATTGTTTTGTTATATTTTGTCTCCTCCATTTATCCCCCCATTGGGGGTAAGGTGACATCTCAAGCATCAAGTCTACTTTCATCTTCCATTGGACTTACTTACTTATTTATTTGTTTATTATTCATATTGAATATTTATATATTTATTGTTGGTCACATGAGGAATGTAGTCTACAAAAGCCAGTCAGGGACATAAATGCAGTAGTGCTTTAAAAACCCACAACAAGATACAAAGCAACTGAAGACTGCAGATCACTGATCAGCCCTCACCAATGTGTTATGAATGCAGAAAGGATTATATTTCCCTGTCCATCAATTTATATAGTGTAAATTGTGCAGAATGGCAATGTATGAATATGTACCATAATGAGTTCTTATGGCCAGACAAGGAGTACAGTGAGGCAGATACAGATAGGCAGGGACAAGAACATGCCGATGAGGACTTTAGATTCACCAGATGTATATATGGATGATAAGGCATATCTCATTATGTGTATAGTCTGATATATGGGTAGAAATATACAATATATATGTGCATCATTAAAGCATAATACAGAAGATATAGATTGTCAAAACTGCAACCAGGTTGTATATTATAAATAGCAGAAGAAAAATAACCCATATTCGCACATCTCAAAGACTGGACCCTCACCAACTTAAAGCAGCACACACAATATTACAGAAATATAGATACCAATATGGAAGAATTCTGAAAATGCTGCATTTTGACACACCATTCCCATTGGCAGTTTAGCATATATGTTAAGTACAATATATGTATTATACCCCTTTCGGATCAATGCTGAAACCCGGATTTTTGGTGGTGATGGTCTCAGACATGGAAAGAGAAGGACCCCGGTAAGTGGTAGTGTGAAATGTGCTGACCCAGGTTTTTCAACCAGGGTCTCACCTAACACACCTGATTTGAGGGATTTGTTAATGTTGCTATGGAAACAGTAAACAAATCTCTCCCCCAGAAGCGCGCACAGCCCTTCACACTCTCAGGGCAAACCCAGGACCCAGAATTTCCCAGGTCTACTTTGCTGGACCATCGTCCCCCAAAAATCGCTATTGACCATACACCTACCGATAAATGTTTTTTCTTGCACGCTTTTTCATTCAAAATTTGCAGGCTCCGTTAAAAGTCCAGAGTTCAGGTGTTCTCTATTAAAAGTCCAGAGTTCAGGTGTTTCAATACATGTTGTGTATACGATTGCCCGGTGTTTAGGTGTCAAAGGACAGGAAACGCAAACGGACGGAAAGGGGAAGGTGTCAGGTGATATTAGCATAATCACACCTAGGAAAGTACTAACGTCACCAGGAAATTATACGATCAGGAAATGCCCATGCGATTTTACATTTTATCTTCTGCTTTGGCCCAATTTAAATCAGGAAAGTCCAAAGATCAAATAATCGTTCAAATGGAGTTCTCGGACGATTAATGGATGATCGGCGAAAAAATCGTTACCATACACCTGAATGATAATTCACCCATTAACACAAAATTGCAAAATCGGGCCGATAATTGCTCTAGTTTATGGCCAGCTTACCTCTCTCAATTTCTCTGTTTTGAAAGCAATGACATTCTAAACAAAAATATAACAGACCGAATCCAGACTTGAAAGTAAGAGGGAAACAGGTGGAAATTTACACCTGGAAAAAACCTTATAAAATTTTATTCTTTGCATGCAGGGTGAATATTTTGGTTTTGCTTATTGAATATTGCTCTTTAACTGCACTTTATAGTAGGGTTAAGGAAATTTAACTCTAATTCTGGCTAAAGTGATTTCTGGCCCAATCATCCAATTATTGGGTGATCAGGCATATACACGCTGTAGTCAGCATGCAGGATAAATTTCTCAAATGGCAAATGAACGTACCAGACTCCCTCGGGTATGATTTGATTTTGTGAAATGTTTAATATATATATACGGCGATTGTGACCAATATTTTAAGATGAGCCAATCAGCAAACTGAACAGCTCTGTTTTCTGCTAGGATTATTGGTCCCAAAAGGATAGGTGTATGGCGCACATAACGGGATCTATCCTTGGCGGGGGAAATCATGCCGTTTATCGGGCCACCTCCTACTGATATCGATGATCGTTCCAGTGTATGGTCAGCTCAATACTCTTTCAACAAATGACATTTACCACCCCTGCAATTCAAAAAAGTTTTGCCCAGGTGTAAAAGGTGTAAATTTCCTCTTACTCTCAAACTCTGGATCTGGTTCATTGTCAGAGTTTACCCCCCCCCCTTCCCAAATTTAGCAACAAAGACAAATCCAATTTATTGAATTTTGTAGAGATTTAATGTAATGCTTTTGAATTTTCTTTTTTTTTAACTCATAGTAAGTAAGACAAGAATATTGGCAATTTAGAAAGGATCTCAATGGTGCAATGATAAAAGTCAATGAAAGAATGGAAGAGGTATGCAAGTTCTTGGAAATGTTCCTTGTGTAACCATCTATAGAAACAATTCAAGTATTTTCTCCATATGGCTGACAATAAATGTGGGTGCAATTTGTTTAATATATTTTTGGGTCACCCATGTAATATTTACATAAACACAGTATAATCTCCCTTTCATTGACATATTCACAGTTTGTGTGTGCAGGTGGCAGCTGCCAAGTGTTCACACACTAGATGTTCCTTAAAGAAACTGTAAAGACATGTAACCTGGGTCTCTTTATTCTGCTACAAAATTCTTTTCTTTTGGCTGTGTGGTCTTGACAGAATATTTACCTGCCTTTAAAACACTGCCTCTCCTCCGTCACACCTGGGCTGAACACTTAAAGACCATGTATAGATAAGAGCAGCTCAGCTCTCTTATTCCCAAACTGAAACAGGCACTTGTTTGATTAAACTACAATGGAAAATAAAATCAATGGAATGTGTTTAGGTGATAGAAGGCAAACCATGCATGGGATAGCAGAAAACACACAATACAGAATTACAAACATACAAAATGTTAATGATCTTATGGTGATAATCATGTCTGAACTAGCATCAAGAGATCAAACTACATCATTTAATAAACCCTGTGGATCAAATTGGAAAAAAAAAACAAGGTAATGCCCATATACAGAGAGTACCCGGTGACAGTCGCCACCTCAAAATGCTGCTTTTAGAAGTAGAGACAGCCAAAATCAGATTTTTGGCTGTCTATATTTAGAAAGGCAGCCATTTCTGGGTATTTTTTGAATGGGTGAATACTCACCAATTCATTATTCGGAAGCTGTCAGACAGAAGTTTTAGGGTCACTCTGCGGAAAAGGGAGTCTTGGGGTCAGGCTGCGGCGAAGGGTTAGGGTAATGGAAGGGAAGGGTTATGGTCAGGGTCATGGAAGGGGAAGTTAGGGTAAGGATTAGGGAAGGGGTTGGGGTAAAATTTAGACTTAACATTCAAAGCTCCGTCTTCACTGTACAAGGCAAAAGCAATCGAATTCCCAGCCAGCTCAGAACTGGCTGGGAGAGACCGGCCCTTTCAAAAAAAGACCTCTCGCAGCGGAGACCCATGCCCAAGAGTACCACACGTGTGCTGCCATTTGGAGAGGGAAGGGGGGGATAAAACCCATTAAAACAGAAAACAAGGAAAATTAAGAGGTTTGCAGCAGCAAGAAAACAGATTATAGCCACCATTTAGACCTTTACCTTGTTTCATATGGACAGCACCTCAACTTTATTTTCAAAATGATTTAATCATTTGTAAATAGACAGAAAGCGACCCAATGTCAGATCATGGGGCCTAAAAGTATTTGAAGCCCAAATGTAAACAAACAAAAAAAATATTTGAATCCCAGAAATGATTTCAGCAGTTTTCTATTTCAATTCAAAAGACACTTTACTTGAACACTGCCTGACATCTGCACATCATGGTGCACCACCATCCCCAAATGTTACCAATGACTGATTTGCTCAAAAAAAGGTGGAGTGATTTAAGTTATTTTATTATTCAGGTCTTCAATGAAACGTTCCATTGTTACTAAGGAAGGGTAGGGCTTGGTGATGTCATTTGTCATCATGCCCCACCCCAGTCCTTCATTTTTTATCTGTGAGATCTCCAATTGCAATAGGGAAGAAATCAAATGTTGGCAACTATGAGTTAACTGTCCTTTGATATCTGTAGAGTCCATAATGCTAGCCACATACTATGCAATGACCTGATGACCAACATAACTTTTCAAGCACCTGGGACATGCATCCACAATGCCCTGTGCCGACTCTAGTAGAAGTGACCCAGAAAGGATTGGATTGTTCAGAGACTGAGCAATCCCATTATGGCGTTCTGTCTAATAATCTTTACAAATAATGTATAATCAGGGATGCCCTTAGTAGTGCAGGTCATTGCATGCCACTAATATACTGTAGCTGAAGCTGGTCAGGTCCCCCCAAGGCCCAGGGTGTGGGCCCCGGTTCAAAGGCCCTAAGGGTGGTTCTGTGTATACTGTGTGTCAGTAAGGATGCAGACATTTCACAATTCCAGTCTACTTTATTTGATGAGTAAACACTTTCAGTTAAGGGTAAATACTTCTGACAGGAGATCATTCTTTAACAGAGTACTACTTTTGGTAGGAAGGTTGATCTTGACTTCATTCATAGATATGCAAAGATAGGAGCACAGTTCCCATAACCATGACTAGGCTTTATTAAATATGAGAAATCACTAGACCTAGCAAAACCACTTGCTGTACTGTGCTACATCTACAGATATTGCCAGTTTTAAAATGTTTCTGGTCAGGCAAAAAAAAGTGGCTGTGTGACAAGCTATCATCTCATGATAAGGCTGCTCTATAGTATACAATGTAAGATGTCAATGCCACTTTTAGTTACAGCCAAAGGTAGGTAAAAGTGGAAGCATCTGTAGGTCATAAAACTATTTAAGCAACATCTTAACAATAACGCTTTGATTTAGACAAAAACTAACCCACGGTCACAGGAAAACTTACTATTACCAATATACTAATATACAATACAAATTTACCAATGAGGACTAATTGAAGTAACTCTTGAGACAAAAGAGACGTCAGAACATTTACGTTATCCTTAACTAAATGCAAAAAAAATAAAAATAGCTTGTCCTGAATAATAATGGGCCTGATTCACACTTGAGTGAGTTAGGTGCGTGCAGATGCGTTCCAAACTCACTCTTCCATCCCCCGTCCCGCCCCCCGTTTTTAGGTACCTTATAGCACTTACGAGTGCCATAGGGCTACCTTAAGTCTCCGTGAAATGTCCGTATGGACACTGCACCTCCCCGCCCCCCTCTCGCCCTCCCCAGCTAATCTAAATACCTCCCCCCTCCCACTTCTGCCTAAAAACACCCCGAGGCGGCATTACGCCGCATTTTTACGTAACACGCTACATGCCTATTGGCTACGTGGATAGCGTAAATTACCTGCTACGCATGCGCAGTAGGTCGTTTCGGACCAATACGCACTTAAGAAGCTGCAGCTTCTTATCAGGCCCATGGTTCTTTCACATCTATGCTTGAAGCACACATAAAATTACACTTGAAGTAAAGACATTATTTAAAAAAAACATTAGACAACAAGAACAGTCCAGACCAGGTAAGTTAAACATCTGCACTTTATATGCAACATTTTGCATTGAAATATCACACATGGATCCGCTGGTCTCTGCAGCAGTTTGCCAGTTCCATTAATCTCTGCCCAATCTGCTCAGTGCATGGAGTGGTTGCATCTGGTATTAAGCAAGCTTCAAAGAAATGAAGGACAGTACATTAATAGAAACACACTTCTAAAAGTCTCTATGTAATTCAAAATAATAAAAATGTAGCTTATTTTCCCGCCTTTCTATAATCGTTATTATAATGACCAGAACCAAAGACCAGGACAAGTAAAGCCCCAAAACTTTATTCTGCCTCATCAGAACCCAAAATTCAGGAAGTGGCCATAATGATGCGTCAAAACCCTCAATAAAAAGATACTGATAATGTTTTGGTGGAATCTGTCAGAGCACAAAAAGAATATAAAAAGGATTGTTCCTAAAATGTCTCCAACAATTTTATTACAAATTACTGATGTGAAGTCAATTAAATACTTAAAATATTTAATTTAAACCAGGTTTGTTTGATTGTTTGTTTATTTTTAACAGCATAAGATCAGTAAAGCAAATTTTTATACACAAAATAAAAGACCTAAAAAAATAAATAAATAAAGACTTGAATAGCTAAATAGACCTAAGTTTGAAAATAACTATACTATTTAATTATTAGGTCTAGTATCAAAATAGTTAATAAAAAAATCATATTTGATAGTTAGACATCTTAATTTGACAGTCAAAAACATATCAGCATTTATTGTTCATGCTGTGTCTTTACAAGGCTGCAATAATTTGTTTAAAGTTCATCCCTCTGCAAAATGACATTTTATACATATAATGTTATCATGTAGTATAGATTAACTGTGCTATTTGTTTCTATGGAGACTCATACTGTGTACACAAATGACCCCATTCCAACATACAGCAGTCATTTTTTTAATCAACATCAAAGGACCTTATCAGTTAAAAAAAAACTAAATTTTGTCAGATGTGGCTGAGGCTTAGCATCCTAACTTTTTTTTCACAGATCTCGGCCTAATACTAAAGGAAAAAAAAGTCATAAAAGTAAGAATAAATCAAAAATACAGTAACAAAAAAATAAATTAATTACCAGTTTATAATGATTGTTTAAACTGACCAGTCAGTAAACATACTCATTATAGGGTGAACATAGAGAATTTATCTAAAATAAAAAAAACAATTTTAAACCGCTACTTATTACTTAGTAATGGCATTTCTAGGATGACGGCAATATATTATACCACGTTCAGATTACCAGTCCTTGAAAAAGCTGGGTTTAGAGCCAGGGTGTAGAGCAGGGGAAATAGGTTGGGCTGTGAAAAAAGGACCGTTCAGATTTAGCTGAAAACACCTGCTTTTTTGATGAAAAAGCCGGCTTCTAAACTCAGTGTGAACGCTCAAGCCGGCTACTGAAAGCCGGTGTTCAGAGCCGGCTAAAAAGAAGGGGTTTAGCCGGCTCTGAACACCGGCTTTCAGTAGCCGGCTTGAGCGTTTACACCGAGTTTAGAAGCCGGCTTTTTCATCAAAAAAGCTGGTGTTTTCAGGTAATCTGAATGGGGTATAATACTGTGTTTACACTGCCGCCCCGGTAAAACCCGGGATTTAAGACCTGGGTTATTACCGGGACACACATCAGCCCAGCTCCTCAGACCCTGTTCAGACTGCCGCTTAGACCCGGGAAGTTCATACTGAACACGGGTCTGCCCTGGCAGAGTCATCACACTGTGTAATTTGTTTACGGTTGCTCTGGCAACATTTGTTGGCAGGGCAATATTAAAAAAATTACATCATTCAAGTAGATTATGTGCTACCCGGGTTGTACACTGGCGGCTACCCGGGAATAACCCTGCAAATGTCCCGGGTTTGATTCAGTAGGCGCGCCTGTTCACACTGAGCCCTGACCCAGGTTGTTAGGGCTTGCCCCAGCAATATCCCAGGTTTTCACTCAGTGTGAACGGGGTATTAATGTACTATAAAAAGGCATAGAATTTTAAGAGTATTTTAAGAGTTTTCAATGCTCAGGGGTGTATTCAAATAATGCTATTGTACAATATTTCACTCATCCTGCACAAGGGGATGAACCCACATTTTGCAAATATAAACCATTATCAAGTGAAGACAAGCAAGAACGGTATTTATTGATAAATGTCCCATATATGGCTTATGGAAAGGCACCTACATATTATGTCAGATGTGAAGCTTCCGGAGTAGTTATAGGAGGCCTAGGAACAATGAAATGACAGAACCTGTAGGCCTAGTTGCTGGCAACACTTAATTAACTTATGTGCAGTATTGATACAAGGTCGACTAACTAACTAACTAACTCCCTTTCAGTGGAATGATCCTTTTTAAAATTCAACACAAAAAGACTTTCAGGGCCCAATTCAATTAGTTTGCACCCACGTTATGTGCGGTGCGAAGCTAATTGTGCAAATGTTTTTATTAATTTTTATTTTAATCGCACCTCACAGAGTGCGCCTGAAAGTCAGCTACCACAAAGACGGGAAAAAGCGCACTGCAAGCTTTTTCCCGTCTGTCACGGGCCACGAACGTAATTGAATCAGGCCCTCTGTTGGTAAAACTGAAAATCAAAAACACAGATTTTACATTAACATGGAGAAAAAAAAATATTTACTCTAAATCAGGGGTTTTCAACCCCGTCCTCAAGTACCACTACCGGTCCATGTTTTGTAGGTCTCCCTGCAAAAGATGTGGAGCTTTTGAAATGTAACTGTCAGTTATGAGCTCACCTCCAGCAAGGAGATTTAAAAAACTTGGACCGTTAGAGGTACTTGAGGACAGGGTTGAGAACCTCTGCTCTAAATGATGGAAGTGAGGAAATTCCATGCGAAATCATGGAATTATAGATAATACAATAAGAAGAAATGTGGAAGGCTTCCCTGACTATCATTCTGCAATGTAATCATAGAGCTTTGCACATTATCCTAACCCAGGGAAATCTTAATATTTAAAATGCAGATACTCCAAAAATGAAACATTGGTCTAATTCAGTGAGAAGCAACTCAATGTACTTCAGGGTTGCCCTCTAACCATTTAATTGGATGAATGTTACTCTTAATCATGGTAATAAGGTAAGAAAAAACATTTGCTGAGAGAAAGGCATACATATGCGTAATATGATACCGGTAGGTGTCTAAAACAAGTGTGAATAACAAAAAAAAAAAAATCTGACATCCACATAAAATAGTGCAGGATACTGCGGTTGGCAGCTCTGAAGGCAAGCGTCCCCATTTCAGTGAAATTCTGCATCTGTGTTGTTTTATGTAAGAATGGAAAATGTCAAACTACCGAGGTAAACGTATGCGCTGTCAATCCCTCTGAATGTCAGACCCAATGAATAAACACCTCAATTATACCGCGTTCACATTGCCACTGCCTAAAAAGCCGGCTTTTTAGGCAGGGGGCAGAATTTTGAAAATTTCATAGTGGTGCGTTCAGACTGAGCTGAAAGCACCGGCTTTTTTTTTTTTTATAAGTCGGCAGCAGGGAAAAAAGCCGGCTTTTTGGCTCAATCTGAACGCAAAAAGCCATTGAAAAAGCCAGCAAAAACCCTTCTTTTTAGCCGGGTCTAAGACCCGGTTAGAGAGACCCGGGGTTTGCGTTTAGATTGCCAAAAAAAGCCGGGGTTTTCATGAAACCCGGCAATTTCATGAAAACCCCGGCTTTTAGGTGGTAATGTGAATGGGGTATAAGTGAAATGTGCACCAATGGCGATTATGGGAGTGTAGAAGTTTGAGACATAAGTAAGATCTTGGCGGTGTGCAAGCGTTCCTTTCTAGAAAATGGAATTGGAAAGCCAATTTTGCTTGGCTGTGAGTAAACAAGATTACGTTTAGAAAAAAGTGAATTTTTAGGGAGCTGCTACCTGTATAGAAAAGGTGTATGACCATGACCAGTCCTTATAATGAATTTATTTGAAACCACATGAAGTTGGTTGCTTCGGAGTCCTATTAACTACTTCTAATGAGGCTCATTTGGGAGAAAAAAGCATTTTCAAGCATACAGTGAAGAATAAAGTAAAAAGCACAGTACCTATATAGAAACATAGACAGCGACAGCAGATAAGAGCCACATGGCCCATCCACTCTGCCCAGTTGTGTAGTTAAAACAGGGTTTCCGACTTTCTATCTCTTCCCTCAAGGAGATATCAGAGGGAAGAATTAGATGCAGTTTTGGGGGTGGGGCTTGATTATGTGATGTATACAAAGCGCATCATTAAGCCCTGTCCCTGTCAATCAATGCCCTGCCCCCAGGGATGGGGGCAGTGCTTAATGGTGTAAATTAATTTATCAAGGTCCAGACCAATCCCTACTAACACTAGGATTGAGACATGTTGTGGGTGTTGAGGTTGCAATTTGCATGAAATCCTGGTGCGGGACATTCTTTGGCTCAACCGGGATAAATGTCTGACTTGCGGGAGTCTCCCAAATATTCCGGGAGAGTCAGGAACCCTGATTTAAAACTATACTGATCCTATATTACCCTCAATTTAGTTTGAGATTTAGGACATCCTTATAATATAAATTGTTGTACTGTGTTAGCCCCAACCACCTCAGATGGGAGCTTATTCCACTTATCTATCACCCTTTCAGTGACATTTCCTGTGAAATGCATATTACATTACTCTTTATAACCAAAGCTATAAATGATACTAAACAGAGAACTTTATTAATTGGGAAGTGCACAAAAATAATCAGCTGAGGGGGAGCTGATAATACCACAGACAATTTTACTTTTCCCCCATATTCACTTCTCCATCTCCTCACACACTGAATAATATGCAATCTGGAATTGCACCAAAGTATTAGCACAATAGGCATACAGGGAATACATCCTCCATATTTTAAGTTAATAACAAATATAGAATACATATATAATATCTGACTATAGAAAAAGAATTGCTATTATACTGTACATATATAATTTTGTGGTTTAGAGATCCTTTACAATGCCAAACATCTGAATGACCTAATATGACAGAAGATTTTCTGTCACAGTTATTATATCATTGACGTTTGCCAGACATTTGCTTACATTAAGGTCTCTCTCTAGTCCTGTTCAAACTTGTTGAGATTTCCTAAGCTGGTAGTTAAAAGGTGAATCAAGTTCAGTTCCTGCAGATGCAATGTCCAGAGTATACACTGAATATAAGAATTCCAGAATCAGAGATCCTCCCCTTTACTACCTAGCGAACGTTGTGTGTGCGTATTTGTCAGATTCCTGCCGTCTCAGACACACACCTGAGAGAATGCTTGGGGAGGCTGCGGTTACATGCATAAACACTCAATTCCTCTATGACAAGTCTGGACATTGCTTGTCTTTTAGTCTAGGCAGAAAGATCACGGAGGGCCTCCCAGCCCCCCTTCCCTCTATTTCCCACCCACTGCTGCCTGTAGAACATCAAAGAGGGCATGTTAACTCTGCAGAGGCAGGTGTCCTCTCTGCAGGGTGAAGGGGAGTGTAAGCACATGATTGTCAAATGCAGACTCATGGATGGCTATAAGACACATACCATATTTACAGTGGTGAGATGCCATAGCCGGATTCAGAGCTCTTTCATTTTTATATTCTAACTTTATATGACAGTGAAAGAATAGCATGCATCATCAATGTAGATTATTATACTTTACACAGTACTACCTCTACTGTTTGCAACATGAGAAGCTATTCTCTCCCTGGAACTGGTTACCATAAGATTGGCTGTATCATTGCTCAATAGGTTTTAAGATATGACGTCTGCCAGGTACAATGTTTGCCACAACCATAAATGCCCTACAAGCAGTAGTGACTGATTCAGAGTTGGAAGAAAGAGCGATATGCAAAACCAGCCATTGTTTGCCCTGCATGCATAAAAACTTGCACCCCTCACATTGCAACGTGGCTTGGTGCAATACATCCTAGATCTGAATAAGCCACAGTGACTACTAAAGATGAATCCAGATAATATGATTAAAACATGGAAACATCTACAAGAACAATACACAATAGGGAAGTCTGGGAGTTACAGTTTGTGGACATTTCCTTTGTCATTAAGGAGTGTGGGAAAATCAGGCTGACCAGCAACAAAACTGCAACCTTCAGCAAATATGATATCAATGTTTCTTCCATGCTTATAAGTGAAAGGCTACAAAAGTCAATGACACTTTACGCCCCCGATGTTTGTTAGTAAAGAGTCATTGGGTAGTGTGTAAACAGTAGATGTATTACAAAACTACTCATATGATAACTTTACTTGGACATCTCAATTCACTGGGATTTTTCTGGTAAATGGGTCTACTCATTTGAACTGGCACTACCGACAAAAAACAAGATTTTGAAGCAGCAAAATTAATTTACATTTTCAACAAGGCAAAATCTTGTGTCCAATCCACACACAGGAAGGGGAGGACTAGGCATGCAGAAAAAGCCAAGCGGGCAATGGTAGACATTCGCATAGACGCAGATCCGTGCGGAGAAGTTAAGGAAGGCTTATGGACATGTACGTTGTCCAAAATCGGCACGAGAGAGGGGAGTTACAGGGGAGTTCACTCCCCCTAAGTACGAAAAACGCACAGAGGTCTGGATTATGCCCAATGTTTACAGTATAAAATACACTGAATGATAACATCTGAAAATAGAAGTTTGTAGTGATAAATAAATCAAATTAAATAAATAAATCAATCAATCAATAATAACGAAAGGGTCTCTTTATAGGTTTAGGAAATAAAACCAAATGACAGAATTTGATGTTGTTTAATGTTAATTTCATGTACATATTCAATGAATAATGCAAAACTGATGAAATGTTAAATAAAGTTCTTTAACTTTTAGCCAAACAAACACTAAATCTTTCTATACAGACATTTAACCAAAATGCATACATAGGTCCCGATTCAATTTGCCGCGAAGACAGGAAAAGGGTCGCGCTTCGCTTTTCCCATTATTACGGTAGAAAAAATTTGCTGACTTTTATGCGCACCTCTATTGGGTGCGTATCACAATCCACAAATAAAAATTTGAGGGATTAGCTTCACACCGCAAATAATGCGGATGTAAAGTTTACTGAATCGGGCCCATAAAGGGTTAAAACGATATACCTCTGCCTGATGTGTTCCAAGGAAACACTAGATACTAAGTGTTAGAGTGACAACTAACAGGGAAGAAACTAGCCCAATATCTTTGTTTTGGCAAAACTCCTACAAACCCCCAAGGAAATAAGAGGAAAAGGACTGAAAATCAGATTTAATTGATTAAAGGAATACTGAAACCAAAAATAAATGTCATTCCCTGCCAAAAATCTAACCAATATAATTACACACAAGAAATAGTGTGTTTTTTTTGTAAATGACGACGTGTACATACACATAATTAAACACATAAAACTCCAAAACCATATTCGTCACACACACACACACACACACTAATTAACTAATATATATATTATAATTACCTTTATCAATAGGGAAGGCTTGTATGTATACATACACATAATTAAACATAATACTCTGAAACCATATCCATCACAAAATATATATATATATATATATGTTAATAATACCGCTTTCACATTACCCTCCCAGAAAAACCCGGTATTTTGTACCCGGGACTTTTCTGGGAGCAGTGCCGTGTG
>WWET01000205.1:274027-285847 GCA_011038615.1 Limnodynastes dumerilii | reverse complement strand
CCGCCCCCCCCCCCCCCCCCCAACCGACCATTTCTTCTGAACTGGCGTAACATCTGGCATGCGCCCTCCAGTCAAATCAGGCCACTTACACACCTTGCGTGCGTAATTGGCCTGACATTCTTAACTCTGGGTTATTTGGGTCTGCTGCTCCAACTTTTGGACACCATTTGAAAAGCAAATACACTAGAAGGTTTTCCAAAAGTCATAGATGCAGACAGTCAGATATGTCACACAGCCACCAATTCTTACATGCTGTAAAAATTCATACAGGAATATGAAGACCAGTTGGTCAAGTTATGTTTTGTTTTCCTCTTCAGAAAGGAAATAACAGATGGCAAACTTCTGGGACCTCTGTGCAGTATTCCAGTATCTGGCCGCAATACACAGAGCAGACAGCAGGGCCAATCTACAAGCTAAGCCCTGTATGCTGAACAATAACACAGCCTTGGAAGTGCTGTTGCCCTTTGGAAACAGAATGCTGTGTGCTGGGCGTGTGACCAAAAGAAACAGGAAGTCTGTACAGGCCCCCTCTCAGGCTCTGATGTATGAACACTGTTGTATGAATGGACACAAACATGATTGGTCCATGACAATCTGCATAAATGACAATATGACCAAAATAATAATAATAATATTAATAATCATAATAATATTTTGCATTTGTATTAGTATATACACAGCTACACAGCTTTGTTTCACCTCCATTGTGATTACATGCAACCATAAACACTGCAAATCTGACAATGAAATGACAGTAGTTTCCATTACGTTTCCCTTGCACGGTTTTAGCAAAAAGGGCCAAATCCAGAGCTATGTTTTCATTATGTTTCCTAGTGTATTTACTCTAGCGTATTTACTATGCACTCCCCTTGGCACTCCCCTTGAATGTACGTACTTCGGCCATTTTACTCTTCCTGAACCCTACCTTAACGTTACACAGAGTAAGTACTGACGTACGTATAGGCAGCACGTACTTAAGAGCCTAATACTGTACGATGTAAATGCCTCTCCCCATCTCCGAAGCGTAATTTCAGGTGTCGTATTGCTGGCACGCCCCTTCACACGTAGTTGCACTGAAGTTACGTGACTGGCCCAAACACTCTGAGTTACGTGGCGTAACATCTGCCGCACACATGCACAGTAAGTACTAATGGGTGCTTTTATGCTAGCGGCTAGCGGAAATTCACTAGCGTACGTAGCTCAGGATCTACCTCAAAGTGAGTTAAACTGTCCAATCACAGTCAGTGTCCTACTACATTAACTGTGCCCAGAAGGATTACTCCTTTAGTATCAAAACATACAAATTTTATGAGCTTGCTGTATTTTTAAGCATTTATCACCAAGGCCCAAACATTTTGGATAGATCTATGCAATCCATATATAATTTACACCTATTCCCTCCACTTTTCAAACAACATATTTATTTACAAAACACCTGGTTAGTCATTTCCTTGCAACCAATGCACATGCATGCATGAAGGGTTAAAAGAAAAAAAAAAGACAAAAAAAGAAAAAAGGAACAGCTGCTCTTCCTGTCCCTTACTGATAATAATTGTCAAAAGGGTCTTTACCATATGTCCAACAGCTGCACACATCAGTGGTAACAATATGTTCCTCTTTTTGCCCAAAAAATCATTGCAATAGTGACATTTTAAATTGTAACCCGTTGTGGGATGTCAGGCCTGTAAACTGCATAATAAAACAACCTCTGCTGCAGAAATGCTCTTCTTCATATATACATTTACTGTATATCAAGTGAAGGCTGTCACAGAATTCTACCACAGACTACTGCAAAGAGATGAGCAAGAAAAAGGCTATTAGATACCAGGGGACAAGGTGGAGGCCTGAATAAGCTTCTGAAGTGTAAAACATATGAGGCTGATTTATCATACGTTTTCAGTCCTCTCCCTGATCTGTACTAACAATGGGACAGTTTCATTAAGATAGCATATCACTGGCAAAATCTTCTGTATCAATTATATGACCAATTTACTGCAGATTGCCATAAAATAGGAGTTAATATTAAGCTCTGTTCATATGTACAAAAGGGCACAGAGTGCATATAATGAAGCCACACTTCAGGATGAGAGGACTTCCTCCCCTGTACTTTAAACGTTATATGGATGTATTCAGGAACAGATATTGGATACAACACAGCTCTGCTCACTGTTATAGATACCATTTTATGCAAGGGGATGATCTTGGGATCCCCAGAGTTCCAAACATAAACAAATGGATGATGATTATAACACGGTGCTGTAATGAGGGTAAATCAAAGAATTTAGTCTTAAAACAACTAAAACTCACCTGAAAGCTACAATGAACTGGTGGGTCTCCATAAAGACACTGATTTCCATTACATTATTCTTTTTTAAAGACATTCATTTAGTATGACAATCTAACACAGTGACAGATGATATACTTCTAAAATGAAAAGGGCTGCACATTACCTGCAGGGCCGTCTTAACAGCATAGTAGGCCCTGGGCAAAGCAAACCATTTACAAGAATAAAAAGTACACCAAATATTATAAGCTTTGAAAAACAAACATTTCAACATAGAAATGATAATTCATCACATTGTACCCTACTGCTGTATCACACTGCTTTCCCTTCATTAATCACAATGCTACCCCTTTATCATTACACTGTGCCCTTTCACAACTTTGCACCTTCTTGTGTCTCTACAGCCATCCAAAATCCTCCTCTTTGTGTGTGTTCAGTCAGCCCTTGTGTTCCCCCCATGTATATCCATCCAGCGCTTGTGTTCCCTCCATGTATGTCCAGCCAGCCCTTGTGTTCCCTCCATGTATGTCCAGCCAGCCCTTGTGTTCCCTCCATGTATGTCCAGTCAGCCCTTGTGTTCCCTCCATGTATGTCCAGCCAGCCCTTGTGTTCCCTCCATGTATGTCCAGCCAGCCCTTGTGTTCCCTCTATGTATGTCCAGCCAGCTTTCTGATTTTTAGGACAGTTAGTCTCAAAAATGCCCTGACTGCAGGGGCCCGGGCAGCAGTGGTAAAGGGCCCCTAGACTTGTGCGGTCATGGGCATCTGACCATTGGCCCTGATTACCTGTACTCTTGGTAAGAGGCTTAAACAGCACATTAAATCAAACAAAGATGCACTTTATGTAATATCCAGAGAAGGGGCAGAATGCTGCCAGTTGCCATCACTGGCCTAATCCTTTGATACCATGCATCTACAGGAGCCCTGAATAGCATCTGTGGAAGAGTGTATAGCCCTTGGTCCTGTTTTGCCTGACTCCAAAACAATATAACAATGTAAATGTTAAACCACCCAATTGGGTACCAACCTAAAACCGCTTTCACATCTCCAAGCGGCAATAAGCCAAGTTTTTCATCCCAGCCTATTGCCATGTTATTTGCAGGATTTTTCTGGGTTTTCGTGTCTGCCCAGACATTGTGAAGGCCTGCGCGCATCTCCGGAAGAGAGATCTGTTCACTGTCATAGCAACAGTAACTCCTTCCAATCAGGTGTGTTAAGTGAAACCCAGGTTGACACGGGGCAAAACCCTCCCCGAGTCTGAGTCATTACCTTTCATCATTACCTTTGTTAAGAAAACAAATAAAAATAAAAAAAACATAAACATAAAACACAAAATAATATAGCTTCAGGGTAAGGAAAAGTAATCATCAGGTAGTAGATTGTAGAATCTTTTCATACCCATCACAGAATGCAGGTATCCGCAACTCTTATTTACCTGATAGGAAGAAAGACTCCACACTGGACATTATGATTCATTCCTAGTTTAGGAAGAACTTTCTCTTCAACACAGAGCAACAAAAACCTAGGATAATTATATTGATAATGGAAACCGTAACGTGCGACAGCACACATTGTAAAACACATTCGTTTTACTATATTTTATGTGAAGATCAATGGATATGAGAAATTTGATGATTCAGCAGGGTCTCACTTTGCACTACTGCTGTTAAATGAATGCACCAGTTCGTGCTGCTTGGTAAACCAGATACTCTGGTTGTACCGACCACGTAGCTTCAGTTGTAGATGGACAGATACGTCCAACACCAGGCAACTTTAACTACTGGGTGGTTCATTTGCTACAGAATGCTGGTCACACTGACTGCAAGGTATTTAGATTAAGAGGAATATTTTGTTGTTGTAATGTCACTCATTGCTGCCATCTGAAACTTTTAAAACTATTAATTTAAATACCTTTTCCTATATATTTTTTGGGGGTTTTGGGTTAATTATCCAATCTAGATAAAGTAAATGCTTCCATATATATATACAAGGAAACAAAGAATAAAAAAACACTGCTTGGCATGTTAAATAAGCATCTTTGGCAATGACGGCGTTAATGTGAAATTCAAGAAGGCTGACAGCCTCCCAAACATTGTGTGCAGGGCCCAGAGGAAGCCAGATTATGTACACCCGTGGTTTCCTGGAATATACAGTGTGGAGTGCAATCAAGGCCAGGCGGCTATCCCATCAGGGAGGGGACCCACGACCCATCCGGAAGCTGTTGGAAGTACTTCAGACCTGCAACTTGTGGGGAAGATCCACCCCCAGGAAACCCAGGGGACTGGTAGTGGCTCCTTCCAGGTCTCAGCAGTTTATCTATACACAAAATGATTTATACCCACATAGCAATGTGCCCCTCACACAGTGCACATAGGTTTAGTTAGTGAAGTGCTTATCATAAGCTAGTTATCCATCCCACCATCTAAATATACCACCACCTCCCAGTCTATTAAAGTCCAGTGTAGGCAATGTTTAGTACTTGGCCTTCAATGCTTTGGTCACATCTGTAGCAGGAGATGCACAGTAGCATCCACACAAGTACCTAATCCCACAGACACTGTACAATTTGAATGCTTGCCCCCGCCCATGTTGGAGGGGAAGAGCCCCTTTTCTACTCATTGCTGTAAAATCTGGAGGACGTGCTCTTCCCTCCAGATTCCCCACTTACTCACGCTAAGTTATGAACTGTGGATCTTGTCCTACAACTGGATCAAGACTTCCAAGGTCGCTGTGCTCAGAGTTTAGCAGTAGCAGAGATCCCATGTCAGATCCTCATTGGACCTAGACTTCCCTGTAGCCTCCCCTCGCTTTCATGGATTTTCATCCCTTGATCCCCACCTTAAGTCTGCACCTTATTTACCCCAAAACGACAGGGCAAATGTCTAGATAGTACAGAGCATGTGTTAAAAGCCCTCACTGTGCTATCAGACTACTGCCCCCAAGTAGCAGAATCGCTTTCCACACCCCACCAGAGGATTCAGATCCATCCCGGTGATGAAACGCTTTCAAATGCGCTTTATAGAATGTGATCATTTTCCAACCCTGGTGACCGGAAAACACAATTTTTCCAGAAGTCTGGAGATGGCCCTAAATGGTTAAAACAAGTGTCACAAGTATCTTTTTTATAAACTTGCTCAACATTTTAAGATGTAGTGTCACCCACTAATACAAAACATCTTGAATCAGACTTAAGCAGGAAATAAGTATGAACAGATTCGCAAAACTGCACTCCCATGTCACTTCCTACGTTCTCTGGTGGATTGTTGCTGATTTACGCCACCATAGGCCTACCTTAACCTCCCATGCGTATGTTTGTGCGGAGACTGCTACAGTAAGAATGGAAAGTGCCCAACCCAGCCCATACTGTCCAATTTAAATATCTCCCCACCCACTTTTCGCATCCTCGTTCTTACGGTGTGCTAGCACAACCCTCTTACAGATAACAGGCTGGATCCAGACTTAAGTGCAGGGATATATCTTAGAATTGCTTACTGCACACAGATACTGACCAGCTTTACTATCACACTGTTATTTAGACTTGGGATAGGAAACATCACCTCAACTCTAATACTGTTTGCAACAGATGAAATATGACTCCCCTGTAATAAACATGGTTTAGCCCAGGAGTAACTAATTTCAAGCACTTACTTAAGTCTGGATCCAACCCATCATTAACTACAGAGATTAACTCTGTGTATGAGTTGTTATGTGTAAAATCTGCTGTGCGCATGCACAGACAGCAAAACAATAAAACAATATACACACATGTCCTGCGTATTTTTTTAGGAACATTAAATCTGAATACGGCCCATTGTTGCATAAGATGGGAAATATGAATTGCACATTTTAAAATATAAATGCCTAGATTAGTTACATGGTCAATGGGTGACTGAGGGCAAGGTTAGAGCATTAAAGCATGAAGTTGGCAAAAGAAAATATTCATTTACTATAAGCATATTTTAATAAAGCATGGTGGCTCATTGGTTTGCGTCTCACAGCACAGAGATCATGAGTTCGATTCCCGGACTAGGCCTCATCTGTGTGGAGTTTCTATGTTCTCCCCGTGTTTGCGTGGGTTTCCTCCGGGTGCTCTGGTTTCCTCCCGCACTCCAAAAACATGCTGGTAGGTTAGTTGGCTGCTGAATAAATTAGCCCTAGTGTGTGTGTGTGTGTCTTTATTAGGCAACTTAGAATGTAGCTCCTTTGGGTCAGGGACTGATGTGAATGTTAAATATTCCCTGTAAAGCGCTACGTAATTTGATAGTTCTATATAAAAAACTTTTAATATATAAATATTTACGAACACAGCATAAAATAACATCAAGAATTTCTATATAATCCTGAGTCTTTTCATGCGTCACATATTTGGGATAATTTCTTGCCCAATTATCCCAAAGCAGATAAAGTGGGTCACAGTGCACAACCAAACTCCCACTGTGGTCTAGATAAGTAGTGCCACCCGCGACTAACATAACTCCACAAGTGCCAAACAATGCTGCCCCCTCCCAGAACAGGTGAGTGTTACAGATATCCATCTACAGGACAGGTGTGACACTTACATTTCCTGTATTTCTCACCATCAAACTGTGCTGAAATATAAATATTCCCACAGAGAAAGAAAAGCACATTTTTTTCCCATCTTGTTACTATAGTTTTCAGCTTATCGTCACTATGAAATTTTCCAATAGAAATGTTTGCATAATTCTATACAATTCAGACTTCCAGCATCTGTATTGCATCCAGAGAATTACAGGTTAGTAGGAAACCTTTCAGTCAAGAACAGAGCTCTTCACAAGTGAAATGATAATTCATAGTTCTCAAAATGTCACTGGTCCCCTGTTCAAATGCACAGTTTGTGTTCAGGATGTGGTCGGAATGAAATGGAAGTTTCTAAATTGTTAATTATGCAGTGGCTGAGTACTAAGCAACATATCACTCCGTTCCATGTAGTTTACTTGCCCTTTGACAAGTGCCAATTGCCCCTGAGACCAGCCATCAAGCTTCTGGGATCTTCTACTTGCCAGCATGGGAAGGGTTAAACACACACACATACACACACACACACACACACACACACTTTACAGTTTTCTTTTGTTCAAGCTCAAATTCCTTACTGCTACAGGGCATGAAGCAACAGAAACCAAGTTGTGTTCCCAACCTCTCTAAAGCTTGGCAGGAACCTCTGCACATCATCACTCCATGCATTCCTCCGCGCTTTACAAGTGAAATCAGTGAGGATGTGCTGAGGTTTGTTGATGGGAAGAAGAGGGGATTTTGTATTTGTTGAGGAGGGGTCTGTGTAGTCTCTTCAGGATCGGACAGGCATCTCTGAAGCAAGTGTACAAACCTCATCCAAAATGAAATGATAAATATGGCAACCACTATAAATAACACAATAGATAGGAAAGACTGTACATGTCAGCTATGCTTATTTACTAGCCTGTATTATCTGCCAAGCACTTAAAGGGTATCTCCACTTGCACAATACACTGAGCTGAAATTACAACAGTGTAATGGCAATAGTGCTGAGCACGCATATGCAAGCATAAGGCCCAGTGGCTGCAAGACATCAATGCCCATTTCAGTGTCTCCATGCATTTCAGTGCACGCCCCTCCTTCTTACTCTACCTTAACTTTACTGCACGAATGTGCCCGCACTGACACAGATCCATGCAGACCTGCTTCTCCCCAACCCTGGCCCTTCATTAGCTCGCCTAACCCTGATGGTGTGGAGTTGGTCCAGCATGTGTATATGAAGGGCTGGCCCCTTCCACGGAAGTTCAGATGTCGTAAGGGCTCCGGTATGAAACTTCGTCCCGTACATGTAATCTATACACACTTGATAATATTCCTAAAATAAAATGATGTTGTCTTCATTAGAAAGTGACTTGAGTAAACTTCTGTATTAAAAGGACTAATGCACCGCCCGCTATAAACTATTAGGGGTGAATTTAGGAATAATGGAGATTTAGCAACCTGCATTTAAAAATGAAACTTATATTACTATCCAAACCTGCCATGTGGGGTATGCATTGATGGTGTACACAGTCTGGCTGGGAGTCGGATCTGAAAAGGATTGAACAAACACCTGCATACCCTCCAACTGCACCTATATAGGGCTTTTGTACCGGATTCTGACCCAGCAGTTCCCTCCCCCCTATATTCCAGTCCTGCAGCATCTGATCACTATAGCAGAGCTGTGGGGACA
Organism: Limnodynastes dumerilii; assembly: GCA_011038615.1. Lineage (NCBI taxonomy): Eukaryota > Metazoa > Chordata > Amphibia > Anura > Limnodynastidae > Limnodynastes > Limnodynastes dumerilii. The sequence continues at coordinate 277,356 of WWET01000205.1, read as the reverse complement.
GACTCCTACAGCTCTGATAAAGTAACAAGACCCTCTCCTGTGAGTTCTTAGCTCATATGATAAGGTGTAAAATGAGATTTTATACCTTATCGTACATACAACTGAGAGCAGATTAAAGCCATGTCCCTTCTCAGGACAAACTACACCCCTTTACAGACGCCCCCCTAGGTGTACCAATTTTACGTAAAAAAAAACGTCCAGGTTATGCACCTGGACACTTCAAACATCTTAAAACAAGCTGACCAAGCACCTAAAACACAAGCCCACTGCTTTAACATAACCTACATCAGGGGTGGCCAAGCTCGGGCCTCGTGAGCTACTTGGAGTTCATGTTTTCCAGGTCTCCTCAGATAGTCAGAGGTGAGATAATCACTACCAACTGTAGATTTTTTTGAATGTATTAGTCAGTAATGAACACACCTGTGCTCCAACAAGGAGACCTGGAAGACATAGACCGTTGGTAGCTCACGAGGCCCGAGCTTGGCCACCCATGACCTACATACTCATACCACTACAGGAGATCTTTGCTACAACTGCCACTTTCCACTTTAAATGGAATGGCTTCATTGAAAATAATGGTCATTTCTTCCATAGGTTATTATGCAGAGTGTACATACAGACATCTTTTATATTCAGTGGATATTAAAAAGAGGGAGAAGTAGCACGAATCCACTGACAAGAAAGCATATATGTAAAATATCACACCTAAGAAATCTCCCTACATGTGTTTAATGTTCGTGTACATTTGTGATAGCCAAAAAGAATGCATACATCGCATAAGCAAACAGTTCATCCCTGTTTCAGGACTTTTTAGAACTATAAATTGTTTATACAGTAAAGAATGCATTATTAAGTACCGGTATATTAACAAACAACAAATAAGTCAGCACCGACAATGCCACCTTTTGTTTCCAAAACACCTTGCTTATAATGTTAGAATGTAGTACGCCCTATATCTTGTGCGTTAACATGCATTAACAGTATAACAATGTACTGGTATAAACACAATACCTGGAAAACTTGTGGATAGCAAAATAAGCACCCATACATAAGGCGTTAGGAAATAATATTTATTAAATAAGTGGAATGGTGGACTTCTGATTATTTAGAAAAGCTCTGATCTTGGGTCATTACAGCTGTATTTTCTCCTTTGCATTGCATAGCCCCATACCTAAGGTAAGACATTCTAGTTGCATGCAGAGGCTTGATTATTATTATTATTACTAATAACGTTTATTTATAAGGCGCCACACAGTATCCGCTGCGCTGTATGACACATGGGGCCTGATCCAGATCTCCGTCCAACACTCAATTTCTGCTAGTTGCTTGCGGACTGTGAGTGTCTGGTATGGACTGCGCACGCCCTGGGCAGATGTTGCGCAACGGATCTCCTAGCGATCAGTAGTGGATGGCAGTAGGAACTTCCATGCGGATCTGCGTCTGTGCCGAGAACTTAAGGTAGGGTTCTGAACAGGTTAGTACATGAAAGAAAAGAGACGGGGAATTCACTTCCCTCTGACTTGCAGACCTCTGTACATACGTAACACACATGGAGGTCCGGATTAGCATCAAATGAATAAATTGTCCTCCTTTATTCTATATACACTTATTCTGTACCTACTTTTCCATAATTGTCTTCTTCACATTAGGTCACTTTTAAATTAAAAAATATTTTAAATCTGGTTTGTTTTTTTAGCTCATGTATCTATTAATAAACATATTACTGATTTATTTTATTTATTTAATAATTATTTATTTTATTTTAATTATTTTATATCGCATCATCAGATTACATAGCGCTTTACCATTTTAACAATCATTAGAACAAGACTGGGGAGTACCTGACAGACTGGGTAGGTAAGAGGGCCCTGCTCACAGACTTACACTCTATAGGACATTGGGGACTGATACAAGGGTAAGTGCTATAACTCATACAATGGCCTCCAGGTTGCATGTAAAAGTGCTCAGTTTTATGGATAGATATTTCATCTTCTGTCTGTCAAATATCAAGTTAAAGTTTGAACTTAATAAAAGTTTCTGCACTACTTTACACATAACAGAATTAAAATGTACAATTATCACATTCAAAAAGCTTGAAATTGTGATACATCAAAAGGTAATATAATAAATGACCCAAAGAAGATTGTACTTTGTCATATATAATCAACATCAGCACAAATCATATTCAAAAAGTATATGTTACTGCTTCCATGTGAAAAAAGAAAGTGATCTGAACAAGTGTTTATGAATAAGGCACATTTCATTATATAAGCATCAAAAAGTACTAACTCCTGTATATGAAAGCATTGCTTAAGGTTTTGGAATGTCCAGTCCAAGGGCCAGATTTACTAAGCTGCGGGTCTGGAAAAGTGGAGATGTTACCCATAGCAACCAATCAGATTCTAGATGATATTCTCTGGTATGTAATAGGAAAGTGAGAGCTAGAATCTGATTGGTTGCTATGAGCAACATCTCCACTTTTCCAAATCCACAGCTTAGTAAATCTGGCCCCAGATCTTTTTAAGGCACTGTAACAATAGCTTAAGAAAGTGCTTCAATAAAATACTAGTACATTAAGCAACAGCTACATACGTGTGTTCTAAAAGCTTTCGAAACATGAAATATACTTACTTTCACAGCTTGTATTATATATGGTGTTTATCATTTAGACAGAATTACAAAATTTTACAGCCTGATGGGGGTTAGGTAATCCAATTATCAGGTGGTCAGACCAAAAAAGCACTGAAGTGCATGGACAGAATTCTTAACGGCGATAAAGCGGCCAAAAAACACTTAGGTCTGATAACTTGATCTTATGGCGTGTTTAGAATTATGAGCCCTAAGCTGTTGATCTTGCCTCTACCTCCACGGCGTAGTTTCAACTGTCTGACTCCATTATTATTGGCAAGTACAACAGAAATAAAAGTAATAAAAGCTCTGCATTCTCCAAGAGAATAATGGAACTCCGGCCACACACTGGCCCACTGACGGGAGCTTCTCTATCTTTTGTTTCTGCTTTTTTTTGCAGCCAGCCAAAGGGCTAGCTGCATGAGACTCCTGCTGAGATTAACAGGAAGCTCAGTCAGTCAATTAGTGCAGAGACTGACAGGAGGCCCATGCACGGCTGCCATGATTATCGTTCCGTTACGCTTGGATCTCTAAGCGTGACATAATTGTCTGGATTTGGTCCTGGTTTCTTGACTTGATATCCCTGATACTTGGTATATCTATTGAAAATTCAACCTATCAATAAAATTCTAATAGATCTGAAACCCTATCCAGGGTCATTTTAAGTAGTGAAGGGGCCCCTGTGCAGGATTTGTACATGA
>WWET01000205.1:257327-274004 GCA_011038615.1 Limnodynastes dumerilii | reverse complement strand
TCATGCCCCCCCCCCCCCCCTTCCTCTGAGGTGGGACTGTCCCCTTGTGCATCCCGCAAAAGGGATGGGCCTCATAGCACAATTTAGGCCCCTTATCTTTTTCGGCAGCCCACAAATCGGTACGTTTCTTCCCTACGGGATCTCCCGAAGGCAAAACAAAGAAAGTAGCTAACCCTGATATGCAGAGACTTGGGTGCAGGATGAATGTGCCATGGCCCCCTGTTCTGTTGGGCCTGTGAGCACTGAACACCCTGCACCCATTATAGATACGCCTATGACCCTATTCAAAAAGAATCAAGAGCAGTGGAATAATAAACTCTGCATTCACACTAAAATGTTAAAACTACTTATTAATATAACTATCAATCATTATGACTGCCAAATTTGTTTCATCTTACGGTAATAAGTTCTAATTTACAAATCTATATTGTTATGTCCCCAGATCTCATGGAAGCTACAGTTGTTTCAACATCCACTTGCAGCAGTCACTACTGATCTAGGAACTGCAGTTGTAGTCCCATTGTAATTTTGTTACCATGTACACACTTACACATGTAGTGATGTATAGGTATGTATTATTAACCCAACTAGGATCAATTTAGGCTTCCTAGTTCCTTAAAGCCATTAAATCAGTCATAAACTGTTCAGTTTCATAGGAGGACACTAGAAGAGTTATTATAAGTTATGTACTAAGAAGACACCTTTTTATTTCATGTTCATATTTTACCCTGCCACTCCTTTCCATTTTCTCACTCAACCTGGTTATGTATGTTTCTCCCTTTTCCCCCATTTTTCTATTCAATTATGTAAATAAAGAAAGCACAAGCATGCCATCACCAAGGGACAGATTTACTAAGCTGTGGGTTTGGAAAAGTGGAGATGTTGCCCATAGCAACCAATCAGATTTTAATTGACATTCTCTAGTATGTAAAAAGAAAATGAGAGCTAGAATCTGATTGGTTGCTATAGGCAACATCTCCACTTTTGCAAATCTGCAACTTAGTAAATCTGTCCCCAAGACTAAAACATGTTAAAAATATATATAAAATGATAATCAATTATAAACAGATAAAATCTTGATGCAGATCCTATTATAGAGTCCTTTCATAGTTGGTTATGGCTCTTGCACTCACATCTCTTGCCCATCTGCATCAATTATCTGTAGAATGTATAAAGTGAGTTCACTACCCATTGGCTAAGTTCTAAAAGTTCCTGAAATTGCAGAGAGTGTGACAAGGCCTTCACAGGAGTGGCCAGTATCAGATTTTATCTGCATGTTATAAAATTGTTTTCCCAATACGTAGAGTAGGCTGAGAGGTGGGGTTCCTTTTTATAGTTACATAAATCCTAAAAATGAAGATAAAACTATTTCAAAGCACGGGCCTTGTCATCTGAGCTGGTAATGAAACAGCTAAGTAATGTCAATGGGCCGTATTCAGAGATCCGTCTTGTGATCGGGCCGCAAATATACGCACCTACGGAGCAAAACGGAGCACGTTACAGACGTGGACTTAGACCTGCATTGACTAGCCGCACTCACTTCCGACCTTATGTGTCTTAGGTGCGTATATTTGCGGTCCTATAACTGTAAGCGCGCCCACTCTCCATCATCTAAATGCCCATTTCTATGCTAATCCTTCGGTGCGTATATTTCCATCGGACTTAGGTGCGGATTTTTCCACGCCCGATTCACAAGTCCGTCCCTTAGGCTTTTCCGCGCTTATCCTCTACGTTGATGGCGTATAAAAGTTACTATGCATGCGCAGTTAAAGCGTAGTCGATCCGATCCTAAAAATACGCACGGAACTTTCGTCAAAAACGGATCTCTGAATACGGGCCAATATTTCAAATCCAAATGTCCCCAATCACACAATGATGGTTAATATGATCACCTGCTATTTACCAAACAACAAAATACGGTGCAGCTTGGGGTCCACAAACTACTCTCCCTTCAGATATATTGCACGTTGCACTAGAGCTAGAAATTTTAGTGCCTGTGGCCAAATGGAAAAATGGAGCCCCTGATCTTGGATTTTAAACCAATTTAACATAAAATATTAACTAACTAGTGCCCCGCTTTAAGTTCTGCACCCTGGGCGGCCGCCCCATCACACACACCCTAGTTACGACCCTGCGTTGCATCTCTAGTTATCTACAAATCCTCTTTTTACATTTCTTTGGTCACATAAATACAAATGCTTCCAGATTTGGCTTAATACAAGTGGAGGCTCGTAGATTATAAAAACTCGAACTAGGCTTCAAATAACTAATTGCATAATTGAACTATCCAGAAAAGACCTTTATATTCTGGACTTATTGGAATCACGTTATTGTTATTACAAATCTTTTAGCCCATTATAAATTCCAGAACCACTATTATAACTTTTTATATTGAGGTAATACAATTTTCAATTTGGATGTATTCAATCTCATCATATTGTACTATAATACATACTTTTATATTACTGTAATATGACTTCACTGTGAAAAAAAAAAAAAGGAATTGCACTGTACCCAAACATCAACCCCGTCACCATCTAATTTCCTTTCTGGTACATCTATTACCACTTTCACACACTTTGCTTTGTTGTAGTGTCACACCCGTTAAAAACAAGAAAATGGAAACATTTTGCACTTGTTTAAATTGTCATGGTAACAATAACCAGTCATTTGCAGGTCAATATCACATGCTCAGCATGGCTTGCTCTAGGCATTCATGGTGTAAACCTACCATTGAGGTCAATGGGTCAGCAACTAAAATACATACATTTTCTTTAAAATATATTCATATACATTTCAGTTTATATAATCTGGCATACATTTTTTTTATATACATACATTTATGAAATGCAGTATCTCTAAAAAGACAATACCAATATAAATATAGTTAACTTCAATGGACTACAGCCGCATAAGACCAGATTCATACCCGCGTCCGTCAATCGGATTCCGCATGTTGACTAAACTCACAGAGATCAGGATCCAGTCCAAAGGAACATATGGATGATATAAATAGCACATATTATATGTGACATAGTATAGACTGTGCCTCTCATCGACAATAATGCACATTCCCTTGTACCCAATTTTTTTTTATGCTAAAAGCTATTTATTACAATTAAATACAAAACTTCCTTTCCTCCTTAATATATGGTACAGTATAAAGCCATGTGAATAAATGCTATCATCTGTATTCCTTTACCGGTGTCTTCTATTATTGCTGTTATTGCTGTGTTTATATTTATACAGGCCTACGTTATTAAACAAAAGCAAAGCCCAAATGTTATGAGCACACATCTCTGCATTCTGCGCAGACTTATAAGAATGTTAAGAGCTGGGAAAACTTAGATGAAAGTCCAAGAATCCCCACCCCCGAACCCCAATCAATAATTCTACACAAGAGAGACAACAAGCAAACCACAAGGGGGTCATCTTCAAAGAGCTGGTTGCCAGGGGAGCAGTTAGATGGGCAGAAAGCATGCTCGCCCTCCCAGCTCTGCAGCTGCCATGGTCAGCACTGGGGTGCGGCTGAGCCAGGGTACACAGAAGAGGGGGGGGGACACAAGTACTTTCAAAGGGAGATCAGACATGCAAAGCAAAGCAGAGTGAGCAATGGTGTAATTCCTTATAGGTTAGTAACTGCCAGTCTCTTCATTCATTCAGACCTTTGCTGAGTAACATTCAACATTCTGCAAGAGCTTAACGGTATCAAGCAATATAGGATGTTGTACCCCCTAGTTTTTTGTCCTTATAGGGTATATATATATATATATTTATCTTAACTTTTTGTTTTAAGCCATTTTACAACTTTGGTTGTAAAGTCAAATTAAGTAGACAAACAACTGCCACTGTTTGAATCTTGTATTTTAAGTATTTCATAGTCTATAAACTTATTTATTCCTATTTTTTGCGATACAAATACAAATAAAATCGACACGATATGAAATGATCACCATAACGGTGTGCAGGTGAGGAAGCGCAGGTGGACGGGACGTGGGGTTCTATATAGCTGCGCAGTGTGCTCTTAGGTATTGCAGGGCACATGGTCTATCCCAGATCACAAGCCATATAGTCTTGCTAGAAAAGAATTTCCCCTCATACAAATATAAAAAAAAGTTGTCAGTGCGAAAGTTTTAAACAAAAAGATTTAGAAATTAGATTTTAAATGAGCCCTTTTATTGAAAGCATGAGGCACAGCCATTTTGTAGAAAAAACAGGAAATTCCCCCCATGAATTTGGTTCATCAAGCAAAATGGCTGTGCCTATTCTGTCAAGAGGCCACCTTTTAAATTAACTTATGGTTTAGAATCCCTTCACTATATGAAATTAGATGTCATTCTAAGCACATTATGTAACTATGAACCTGCAGATGATAATGTGACAGTTAAAGTTAGCACTTTTTGCATTGTGTTTAATTGTCCAAGATTAACTCTCTCTCTATTTATGCAAGTGTCCTGTCAAAGTTTTTCTCTTTTGGATCCATGTTCCGACCAGCCTCCTTGTACACTGCAGTCAGAGCTTTGGTGTCGAGGAATTGCAGGCCGGTAGCTGTGATGTGCGTGTGTATATGTTTGTGTGTTGGAATGGAATGTAGGAGATGAGATGCCAGTTGCTCTTAATGAATACACGACCTTGGAGAAGTTCTGACAAGGTCTCCATCAGCAGAGGTCTCATTCAGTGGAGAAGGGTTTTATTCCAAAGGGAAAAAAAAAAAACAGGATCAACCATGACAAATGTTATACTCAGGCTTATATCTGATCTGTGTATCAACACAGAATTGTCTTCTCAGTAGTAGAGAGGATTTATTAGACTTTACTTGCTTAACATTTTCATGGAATAAATGGGATAAGTGCCAAAATGAATTAATAACTTTAATTACTAATATAAAGGAATAATAAAGAGGATGCTCTGAACCTGTTAAAACTTCCCAGCAACAAGACTTAAAAAATAATATGGTCAGCTGTGATAAGAATATTGTGACAGAATTATGTACTTTTATATACAAAGCTAATGCCAACAGTAATACTACTACTTTATGAGGGATTTATTTTCTTTGTTTTAGGGGTTTTTGTTTTTATTTAGATTTTTTCACCTCTTATTTTTATACTAGTCTTTTAGGTCATGCAGCATTCTGAGCCAAAAACAAGCAATAAAAAGTCTGCTTTTAACTTGAGCCAGAACATTCGCTGAAGACATTTATCCGGCCGTATGTTTTCCCAATACACCGCATAACACAGTTTTCATCACTACGTTTTCAGTATGACTGATAGGTTGTTTCCTAAACTGAAAACTTTATTTAGATATGCATAAGACTTCAGCAGGCAACAAATGTAAATTCATTAGCAGAAATACAGGAATAATCCTGGGTTTAGAGACACACGGATACCCGCTGTGGGGCCTAGTGAGAGGGGAGATGGCAACAGGACCCAGGACTTGAGCCACAGCTTTGAAGAAGGTATAATAGATGAGGTATAGTATGCAGAGCATGTTAGCAGGAAGTAAGACACAATCTTTCCATTGCACATCATTCCTCACTCACTAAGCATTTGGCTGCACTTTAAAGATCTCAGCTTTCAAAGGACAGCGGGCTGTAGCCGGCAGGTCTCCTCACTCAGGGCTGGAGACACTAGACTCAGACTTGTTACCAAACATTGCATTCAGCAGACATAGAACCCATTACCCTGGATATGCGAGTCTCTCCACCTGTGGGGTGGTTTCTGGGGTAAAATGCCTGCTGACAGCTACTTCAGTTATTCTTTATGCCAACTATCCCCACCTCCCAAGACAGAAATATACCCACACACAAAACTTTACATACTTCTAGACAGACTTTACTGTTCCTATTTGTATTTTACAATACATCAATCTATATTCGGAGTTGCCTTATATTGTGATTTGATTACACATTCTTATTTTAATACTATATTGGGGCAGTATACAGTAATTTCAGCATCACTATATAAATGTTTGGGCAGCTAAAACCAGATCTTTGTGTTGTAATGCTCATGTTTGAAGTAAAAAAAAACCTTAAGATGACACATTATAACTTTCCATCAGTCACTGAAACATACAACAAAAATGTGTGGCCCACTACCATATGATCGCACAGGCTTACAAAGTTCTATTCCAAAGCAATATTGTGAGTAAAAGAATTTTTTATAAATACAACATAATTACCCATTATAAAGACATTCTTTTAGGAAAATCTAAATCACTGGTTCTCAACCTTTTTACAACTATGAGATCAGGGCAAGTACTACTTTACACTGGTTGTCAGAAGTATGTAGTTACCTTAAGCCATTTAAGGGAGAGGTTTTGATGACCTCCTATTACGGTAGCTTGGGGGTGTGATAAACTTAAAATACCTCAGTTAGCACTGTAAGGAAACTTTGTCTAAATGAACATACCCAAATGGTCCTTATTTAGACCTTCATACATGCCACTGAGTCCTAGTCACATGATACACATACTTTACCTAATGCCACAATAACCCTCCACAGCCACAGAGGAAGGAGGCATATAACATAAGCTGAAAGTACTACTCTCCTACTTACGATTTGCTATGCTACAATCACATGACGTGGAATCATTCACTCTTGTTCTTTCTTTTGTTCAAATCAGGAGCAGCTTGTGTGAGAGTAAGAGTAACGAAAACAAATTTGACCACTAGTCTAAAAAAATATTTTTATTACATTTTTTTCACTTCAGGCCTAATAGGCCACACCCTATTCTATATGTACGTTAAAGAATGCTGTGTAGGGGGGAAAAAAAACCAAACCATAAAAAATTAGGCTGCAGATATCATGCCCATTAAATATAAAAAAAAATAAAAAAAATGTAACTAAATTGTAAAGCGGACCATTACTGAAAGAGCTACCCAACATCAAGCACATCGCTTTCACATATGGAGCTTCAGCTACTTAGCGATCTAGCTACATTATGCAACCGGTTGCAATCTCCGGTTAGAAAGTGTGGCTTCCGGAAAAGGGATATTCGAAAGTTACTTTTCTAATGTCCCTTTTTCTGAAGCTTACACATTTAGACATATATTTTTATAAATGGGTGAGTATGCCGAACAGCATACCCACCCATTCACTTTTGGAAAGAACAGATAACTCTGCTGCTGCTCGCCGGACCGAGGGGACAGGTGAGTAAAGTCTTTCTGCTGGGTTAGGGTCAGGCTGCAGGCGAGGGGGGTTTAGGGTCAGGCTGCGGGAGATGGTGGGTTAGGGTCAGGCTGCAAGTTAGGGATGGTTAGGCTCAGGCTGCCAGGAAGGAGGGTTAGGCTCAGGCTGCCAGGAAGGAGGGTTAGGGTCCAGGCTGCGGTAGATGGTGGGTTAGGGTAAAGCGGCAATTAAGGGAGGATTACAGTCAGGCTGCCAGGAAGGGAGTGTTAGGGTTAGGGTAGTGAGAGGGGAGGATTAGGGGAAGTAGTGGGGGACTTTTTTTTCACACTTTTCGGAGCACCGAAAGTTCGGTGCTCCATGGATCGATTGCAATGCCTCCTCGAGGCATATGCAATCAAAATCCCAGCCAGTTCACAGCTGGCTGGGGAGGAATGGCCAATTCGAAAATCGGCCATTCGGACCTGAGCCCCACACCCCCTCTATGCAACAGGTCATCTTTAGTCAAGGATGTTGGGTAGACTCTACGTTGAGCAGGTTTACCTATACCCACAAGCATACTTTATTCACTCTGCACTATTTAATCTTCCCTATAAAACAAGTGCAGCCTTTGAATGGATGGCGCATAGACAAATCGAATACAGATTACCTCAGTACAAAAACACGAGTCTCTTTAATAGTAGTTAGTTGAATTGCAAACAGAATCCAGAACCAATAACAACCAATCTTACTATAATCTAGACCCGTACAGTCTTTATTTTACCAGACTGAATATGCATGTTTCAACATTAAAGTGCATAAGAAAAACAAATAGGGGATCATGTATTAAACAGGTGATGCAAATAACATGAGCTTGGTATTATGTTTAACTCAATCATGCCCGAGCAACATTTTTTTTCTGCCTCTTCCCAGGGTCACTAAGCAAAAGGACCAGATGGGAATGTGAAGTCTTTGTTTTACTGTTAGTCAAACACACAATACCAGAGCTTTGAAAAGGCAAAACGCAATAATCCATCAAAGAGGCATTGAGACTACTCAGGAAGTGGGGAAGGAACATCAAAAGATCCCAGTAATACTGCTGTAATTCAAGGTGAAGCTGTGTCCTACACTTGCTGCGCCAATATAAACCCCAGTCACAGCTAGAATCAGCAAAATATTACGTTTATGAATTTAGGACCAGTTAAAGGACAACCTGGACAGCATTTAAAAGAAAACTACTTAACCTATTTAACAAGATCTTAAACATAAAAACCTACATACATACACACACACACACACACACACACACACACAGTAAATAAATTAATCCCAGAGTAACCTAAATATTCTGGTATTTTATGGGATTCACATATGTTAGAAAGATACACTTACTAACTATATGTCGATGCATAGTGCAAAAAAGAACCCACTCTAATTTAAACCTAATATGTGTCAACTAAGTTGTGGTATTGGAAACTGTTAACAATGCATTAAGAATTATTTTCTATTTTTTATTTAACTTTATGAAAAACAATTAGTTTTCTCCAAAAGTTCCACTTCTCTGCAGGAAACAGCAGACTGGCAATGGTTGTGTGTTGTGGAGTGGAAGATATATATGTTTATTACAGCTATTCATACATTGCTTTATGTATAGTTAGAAGTACTCGGACAGTTTGACAATTTGCTTAGAATTACAAAAAGTTGCTTATAAGGCCCTTTGAAGTATGTAAAAAAGAGGGCATGTATAATAATAATAATAATAATAATAATAATAATAAGGAAATAAAAAGAAATCAGCACAAATAAATCACAATCCACAACAATGCAAAGAATAGATAAAACGGGCAATTGCTGTAGGACATGAGACACATGGTTACATAGGGCTTCTGCTGAAATATGTATTTCTATCAGCTACACAAGTCAATGAGATGGTTTTATAACTCAATTCTGTGTTCTTCATTACACATCATTGTTCATTACTTGGGGGTGCAATGGTACCATACTGTTGCACTATATCCCAGTGTCCTATCATAAACTTCAGGCAATTCACCTCCTGCATAGGGTTTAGTAGGATGAGCAATGGAGGTTTGATCATTCAGGTGGTTTTATGGTATTATTGTAAGAAAATCCCAACTAAGGCCTCCTCCATTTGATTAGTTGATTGACACCCAACACATTTTTAGTCCTTATTAGGGATAGCCTTGTTAGGAAGCACAAAAATGTGAAAAGACTGTATCCATTTACCTAATTTTGTTTCCATTTTTTTTATTTTTTCCTTTATTTGTTTTAAATCAGGTCAAAGCTTCATTAAAATGTTGGAAAATTAAACAGTATATAGTTTTAAGGGAATCATAAGCTTGCTACAGTTTAATTCACGCAGCTTGTGGAAACTAGTTTAAGTGCTTCCCTTATAGTATATAGTAAATAAACTTATAACAACATTTTTGCTGCTGTTTGTGAAGAAGCAAAAAAAACCAATTGCAGTAGCTTTTAAAATGTATACAAAAACATCACAAAGTGCAAATGTCAAAAGCTATTGCAAACAAAGCACTATATATGGCGTATTATTTGTATTGCACATTAGCTTAGTCCATGATGAAATCGATAAAACGTACAACTTAGTAAATAAACATTTCTTGTGTATTTAAACTTTTACACAACTTTTATGAATGAAGAAATTAATGAAAGAATGAAGTTATACGTTGTTTTATGGAATGCAGATAGTTACAGGGTCAACGGTTATCCTGTCAACACTAAATGTAGGACAGGTTTAACAGATCGACTATCTACTGCAAATTAATATTGTAAAGCCAATGTTAAAATAAACCTAAGCCCAACCAGTCAGGCTTTTTTTTTGCCCTGGAGAGTGGAGGACAAGGTAGGACACTGCATAGGTACAGAATACAACACAGAGAAGAACACATAACAAAGCAGGTGGAGGGACAGTGTAATGTAAAATCTACCCATCATTTCCAGTATTGCACTATATAAAACGATAGCTAGAGTCTTATTGGTTTTCTGGGCCCTTCTGCTTTTTAGACGTTTATGTTTATAGTATTAGTAATTTTAGATTTTACTTTAAAAATTGCTAACCATAAAGGTATACAAACCCCCTCCCCTCCCCAAAGAAGACAACAACTGTAATCATCCCAATATTAACCTCTTCATCATTAGGTATTTGTGGATTTTCCACTGCTGTTATACTTTAATAAGAAAAACAGACAAGAAGCAACAGGAGGATCTGAGAGGACAGGCACCGAATCAACCTGGGTGGCAGTCATTCTCTAATATCTGGCAGCTTTCTCCAAAATCAGGCTGCAGTTTAAAATACCTGGGTATCTTCTCTCCTTCCCTCCCCAGCTCTCAGCACACTTTGCTTCTCTAAATAAACAAGGGCGGCCTTTGTTTAAACAGAGAGAGGGAGAAAGGGAGGGAGGGAGGAGAGAGGGTGAAATAAAAAGCTATATTACATCACCAACAGCTTTTCCGTTTTCTGTATCAATCGTGCACTGCTTTGAAGGATGTGTGTGTGAGTCTGTGAGTGTGTGCGCTTTGATCTTAGCATTTCAATCAGCCTGAAGGAAAGGTGTGGGTTTTTGAAAAGATCATTATGGCCTTGGCTGCGCAGGTTTATGCACCGCCACCCGCTTCCATTAGCTATTCATGTAGGTTAACTCTTTATCAGAAAGAACAAAGCTACTAGTTACACGTTACACGTAGCTTCTACCCAGGGGGTTAAGCAGGTAAGCGGGGTTCTGTTCAGAAATTGTCAATATAGAAAATATATGTATTTAATCATTTCTCAAATACTTTACCTCTGGTTTACGAGTATGTGATGTTTATATAATAAACTGTGAGCAAACTAAAAAAATACATTAGGCATTTTTTCTTCTTCTTCTTATAATTACAATTATACATTTAGACCTGAGCCTAATTTCTGGATCCTTTGCGAGCATATGAGAAATTAACAGATGTGTAAGGAACCGCAACTGTAAAGCCGATATACCCACGCATCACTCTACACCAACCACTGCTCTCACACAAATGGACCTCTGATTCATTCAATGAATTTTTGGACACCTGCAAATGTAAAATGGAGGTCTATATGTAGTGGTCTCCATGCCTATACTGTACATTGTCATACCAAGCCAGGCCCACTTAATATAGAAAGTAATGGCTAATATAGTAAAGTAAGAGCCACATGGCCCATCCAGTCTGCCCAGTTGTTTATTTATACTGACCCTAGATCCTATTTTACCCTCAATTTAGTTTGATATTAAGGATATCCTTATATTTATCCCAAGCATGTTTAACAGTTCTACTGTGGTAGCCTCAACCACCTCAGATGGGAGAATATTCCAATTATCCATCACCCTTTCAGGGGAAGTAATTTTTCACACATTTCCTCTACCCCCCTCCAGTTTATATTCATGCCCTTGTGTTCTATTGCACCTCTAGCTTTGCAAAATGCCACCCTCCTCTACCTGGTCACACCCCTTAATATATTTTATAGCTGCTATCATATCCCCCCCCCTCTCCCTTCTCTGTTCCAAGCTATACATGTTTATATCCTTTAGTGCCTTTCTTGGTATGTTTTGTGACACATGCCATGCACCAATTTAGTTAAACGCGAACACATTACGTCCACTTTGTCAGAAGCGAGGCTGGATCCAATAGCATATCTCATGAAAGCCTAAAATTGATGAAAGCCTAAAATGAGTTTGATGCTTTGCTGTACAGTGTACTTTTGAGCTCTTTAGGCAGAGTTATTTCACACAGAAAAATACTTATTATTATTGGCAAGTGATCAAAGATAAGGTTCCAATTACAGTTATTGGAAGAATATTTATTATATTTTATGTTTAAATTATTTCAATAACTATTAGTAATAATAATGGGCCAGATCCAGAGCTATGCCCGCTAGCGTATTTACCCTAGCCGGAGTCATAAAAACGCTATATTGCAGGTACTGTGCATGCGTGCCGCAGATGTTACAGCACATAACTGAGCGTACGTACCATCCTAGGATCAAGAGCGTAACTACGGATGAAGGGTCGTGCCAGCCATATGACTCCCGTAATTACGCTTCGGAGGTGGGGTGAGGCATTTAAATCATACAGTATGGGCGTGCTTAGGCGCGTAAGTACGTGCAGCCATTACGACCGACAGCAGTTGCGCTTGGAAAAGTTAAGGTAGGGTTTGGAAATCGTAAAACGGCCAAAGTACGTACGACCTAGGGGAGTGCCTAGTAATTACAATAGTGTAAATACGCTACACGTTGAAACGTAAAGGGAACGTAGGTCTGGATCCGGCCCAATATGGGGAGGAAGAAGCTACCTTTAGCAAATGCACAATGAATTGCACATTCCAGGTAAGGTCTGAGGTAAGGTAACACAATCGTGCGGTATGTGTACTCTACGTGTGTTGCTAATGGATGATCTGCAAGCCCTAAGCACAGCTGCAAGCAGAATATGATCACGAAACACATGCTCATGGATCATAGCCTGTTACAGGAATTGTGGGGAAAAAAAGCTAGTGAAGTAAAGGTCAAAAATGGTTAACATCCAGACCACCTAACATGTTATAGAGCATATCACACAAACCACGTGTTGTCATCTACATGTGGCATCTACTGAAGGCCAGCTACATTCTCAATATATTTTTTTTTGTTATGAATGAAAAAAAGCATTATTTATTTGTGCTACAGAAGCAAGAAAAAAAAATTCAACCAATCACTTGTATGTGCGTTCACTGAAGTTGTCCAAGTTTTCGGAACAAAGAAGGAAATCCATTAGTCTAGTCAATACAAAAAATAAATGGATAGTGCTTTAATACCGATCACATGCAACTACAGTATCTTCTAACCATAAAAGTTTTAAATAAGGTTAGAATTTTTCCCTATAAAAAGACAAGAATTCATACTAAACACTAAAAACAGATTATCATCACCTACGAATAAGAATATCAGAAGTCCTTTATGCAGATTTCGCCACATGTAGAAGTGTACTGTGTGTCGCTGCTTGCCAATAAAACCCTCCCAAGTCAGAGATTATTTGTTCAAATGTTATGGCCTAGTAAATCATAGCAATAGTCCACAAATCTCCATAAGTATTTAGTTCCCTTACAGTCCTTAGACAGCCCATAGGCAACCTACAATATCAGTCAAAGAACAGAACAAAACATGCACAGGGAGAAAGAGCAGTTTGAGGAGTTAGGAGTGAAGTTGTTCTTAACACCTTAAAATGAAGGGTAATGCAGCTTTAGGTTTTCCTGGAGTGGGCTTGTTTTGAGGGCAGTTCTCTGCCATGTGTAGGTTTCCAAGGTCATTTTCACTGTATACCAATTGGGAGTCTGCCCTGCATATTGCAGTAAGGGGGCTGCAGTCTGTTGTAGCTTTTGTACACAATCTCTCATCTTCTCCAGAGAGAGTGTGGAATATGTACATAGAGGGGGAACCAAATCATTTTTCCACTGCACACAAACTAGCATATTGCTCTTGAAGAAATAAGGTTCTCTATACATAATCATCTATAATTGTATCTTTAATTGAATTAAACATGAGAAAACAAAAAGGATAAAAAACATTTGAAAAAAAGACGGCAGAGAGAAATGGGAGAAATTTTTCTCAGCACATCAAACAATGCAAAAAATGTAAAGTAAAAAAGATCAAAGAGATTCTTAAGCTACTCCCGAGTGATAATATGCTAATTAATGGATGTTGTAATCTCTGCTAGAAGAGTCTGTTCACATATACATTGCATTGATGAGTTTCCATTATTGCACATGAGTGTGAGGACATAAGCAACACACAAGCACATATGCTGCACCCAAAATTATTCTCTCTATCAATGACCCATGTTATACTTTACTCTAGCAATATAAAACTACCCAATTTCTCATATATGCCTGCAGGAATCTCAACTTAAGATAATTTACCATAAATAGGAAAATAAAGGATGAAATATACAAAATAATCAGGACATTATGGGCTGGATTTACTAAACGGCGGAAAATTGAAAAGTGGTGATGTTGCCCATGGCAACTAATCAGATTCTAGCTTTGATTTTCCTATTACATACTGGAGAATGTCAGCTAGAATTTGATTGGTTGCTATGGGCAACATCTCCACTTTTCCACAGTTTAGTGAATCTAGCCTTAAGAATAGTATAATAACCTGAGAGCAAAATGGAAAAAAACACAAAAGGAAGGGTTGGATAGAGACATCGACCTCATCATTATTTATTTGGGGCAGCATGGTGGCTCAGTGAGGGGCACTTGTGTCTCACAGCGCTGAGGTCATGAGTTCAATTCCCAGATTGGGCCTTATCCATGTGGAGTTTGTATGTTCTCCCTGTGTCTTCCTGGGTTTCCTCCGGGTGCTTCAGTTTCCTTCCACACTAATTAACCCAAATATATGTATGTTTTAGCAATCTAAGTATGTAGCTCCAATGGGGCAGGGACGGATGTGAATGTGAAATATTCTCTGTAAAGCGCTACGTAAT
Source organism: Limnodynastes dumerilii (assembly GCA_011038615.1). Taxonomy (NCBI): domain Eukaryota; kingdom Metazoa; phylum Chordata; class Amphibia; order Anura; family Limnodynastidae; genus Limnodynastes; species Limnodynastes dumerilii. Next base: position 259,399 of record WWET01000205.1, on the reverse strand, counting down.
CTGATGGCGCTGTATAAAAACCTATTAATAAATAAATACTTATAAGTCCAGTTGCACTATTGCAGAGTCAGAAAAAAAATTGTTCTAAAATTTTTTTAATGAACATAAACAAACATGGATATTTTCATTAATGAAAGTTTGCTTTTTTTAATAGCCGAAACCCTGGCATGGTGTCATACTTGATTCTTCTGATGTTGTAGCCAATGCAGGCAACTCTCCACTTGGAATCAAACCTACCTCTAAAAGGAGCTGAGTGGGAAGCTAAGGTTTCTATTAAGTCATTTCTACTGTTGATCCACAGATCTTGGGAATCCAGCCAGCTCCATATATTTTCTCTCTCTTTTTTTTTTTCATTTTATTTAACCACATGGTGTCTGCTTGTAACGGGAGTCAATTTACTCAGCTTTGCTTTCAAGGGGAGGTAACCCAACTCCACTAGAAAGGATGCTTTGGCTTCCCAGGCTAGTGCAATCCAATCCAGAGTGGGGGCTTTGCTCAGGGTGTTGCCTTTCTCACAGTATGCAGTGCGCAGACTGCAGCCCCAGGCACTCATTTATGGGAGAGAACAAGTGCTTTGATAGCTATGCAAAGACACGTTGGGAATAGAACTGTCAAAGGTATTGATGAAAGTAACCTATGTAGCCATCGCTGGAGATTTACACATACAGACAGAACAATTCCTGTGGTATACAAGACACTCAAGTCCACATTTTCTAATAGTCATGATCACTATCTGTAGGATTCCAGAAAAGCCATTCATGCTACAATGTTTTACTCCCAATGACAAGCAAAACTAAGAATTGTTAATACTGCTCTACGATAATCAATCAATCATACAATTTATGACAACTTTGTATAATATGGCAAGAGTGTGTACGCCCCCATGGCCATGATTTGTTGTGATAATACATACCCTCCAACATGACCCATTCCATTAGGTACAATATACTCCGCTCCTGAGCTTCCAACTGTCACTCATCTTGTTTAAATGACTTAACTGATATTTAAAAAACTATTTGCCTCTTCAACAAAGTTGGTTACCATAGTAACTGACAGTTGGAAACTGAGGAGCAGAGTATTTTGTACCTAATGGAATGGGTCATGTTGGAGGGTATGATAATACAGGTCACATCTGTGGATTTGATTATATGAACATCTTCAGAATCCCAATCATAGATGTCAGACAAATGTGGATAGTACACATAAATGACTGTCTGTCCAACTCTTTGTGCAGCACAGGCAGATATCTTAACAGTGTGTGTGGAGTAACAATTGTTTAAGCAGATGTCTAGGATAGATGATGATCTCAGATCTGCTGGTAAAATGGTATAGTGTGTGAGCCATCGCCTCTCATGTGTGATTCCACAGGTGTGTACCCTTAGGTGTGCTGCTCAAAATAATTATGTGATTATAACCCCTTCCATCATGCGCAGGCAGACTCCTGACAGCCAGGACCTTACCTTTCCAATGCAACTCTCTATCCAACACAAAAAAAAAAAAAATCACAGTAGTGCAGCCAGGATGGGTATGCATTAAGAGAAAACAGTACTTCCTCATCTTTGCGGCCCCCTTCTGGAGGCCGCTGGTTACGCTACTTACGTAGCCAGGAGGCCGGGCGTCTGACACGGATGTAGTGGGCAGGCTCCGGTCCTCTGAGGAGAACTCCGCGGGTGTCTGACACGGCTCCAATTATACAGGATGTCCCACACAGAGGTTAAGGTAAATTCAGAATTCTGGATACAGCCCGTGCTGGTCTCACGCACAATTTGATCTTTTTTGTGTTGATAGCATTTAGGACATTCCTATGTTTTTTTCCCAAACATGTCAGCCTCTGGTAGCCTCTAAAAGTGCGGATCCAGACTACTGTAAAATGTGTGGAAGCGCTTATACAACAAATTAGACAGAGGGTAGGATGCAGCCCTGGTGTACACTAGTTAAAGGGAATATATACAAATTGCACAATAAGGGTGGCCTCCCTCGGTCCATATGTCTATCTTAACTCTCTGTGTGGATATTGCTAAAGTACGTGCAGACTTTGCAAACCCAGCTAAAACTGCCCTATCTAAATGTGG
>WWET01000205.1:230225-257282 GCA_011038615.1 Limnodynastes dumerilii | reverse complement strand
TGGTTGTGGCACGCCACTTCTTACGGATCTCATTACACACCAAGTTGCACTCCCCGCATAACGGGTTTCCATGCGTAACATCTGGATCGCTCATGCGCAATTCTCTTAAAAAATAAATAAAAATCAATACGCACACAGCATGCGTATATTTAGGTACTTTATTAAGTGTGATTCAGGGCCACAGACCTAGTCGTAAAAGTTAAGAATATGCACTCCCCACTACGACTGCATAACTACGGACCCCCACACGCACGTAAAGAGGGGGTCTGGATCTACCCCAATGTTCCTAATATTTCATCCACACTTGCCCACTGGAGTTTCAGTGCATGTTCCTCTTGTTACTATCATTTTCCACCTTTAAAATGTTTCCATATTCTATTAGGTTATATGTCTAAAAGCCTCTACCATAAATCCCTCTCCCTTCTCTGCTCCAAACCATAAATGTTTAGATACTTGGCCTCCAGAACTGAACACAGTATTCTAGGTGAGGCTGCAACAATGACCTATAAAGTGTCATTACTACCCCTCTCTCTCTCATTCTTACAATATGAGAACAATCTGTAACAACTTTTACCTACACAGACATTCTCACTACAGTTTCATAATATCATCATTGTTCTTCATCCTTAAAGACTGCCTGGAGCAAAAGACATTTCCAATGTCGCATTTTCAGCCTGTATCATGTATAATATTACATTAAGAGAACAATAAACATAGGCGTAAATTCTATGCAAAAAGCTAGTTTTATAATGTTTCATCTACATAGCAAGAAATCTCTGCCGAGACATCCCTCAACCCAGTACTGGGCCTCAAACAAGCAACAAATGAGCCAAACTACACTATGCAGGGATTGCAGCAGCTAACAGCCTTGAGCTGAAGCTCATTACAAAGTTACTAATCACGACCACCACATTGAGACACCACGTTCCTTGCCATTTCCAGAGCAGCGTGCAGAAAGATTGTTAAAAGGCCATTATATTCCAAGAGCCTTGTGGATGATTTTTAGACATTCTACAAGTGATGAAATTAATTAGTGCTGGATTTAGCAAGATCTATTGATGTCTAATGCACATGTGTGGCTATATATTATGTGAATATAATAATAGATTAGGACACTAAGAAAAAACTGTGCAATAGACATTTTTATTCAAACATTTATTTGAATCAAATATTTGTTCATAATGTCAAATGAACGAAAATTATAAGTGAACAACACTGTAACACTGGTAAGTATACTTCGGATTATCAACCAAGCTATATATTACTATCAATCACGGCTGTAAATTAAAATAATAAAATTAGACATCTATTTGAAAAAGTAAAAAAATTAAAAGCTTTGACTAATAAATCAGACCAACACAGAAATGAGGCAAGGGCCACAGAGGGGGGCTCTAAGGTCCAGATTTACTAAGCTCTGGGTTTTGAAAGAGTGGAGAGTTTGCCCACAACAACCAATCAGATTCTAGATGACATTCTCTAGAATGCAATAGTTAAATAAGATCTAGAATCTGATTGGTTGCTATGGGCAAACTCTCCACTCTTTCAAAACCCACAGCTTAGTAAATCTGGACCTAAGGAACTTTCACATTGATATGCCGATTCATTACATTCCTTAGTAACAGCAGCCATCAGGACAATAGCAATAACGAACATTCACTTGGGGCTCTCCAGTATTTTGTGACAGGTAGAGCAAGTGCTTACTAACAAAATATAATCACATAAATAGAATGCTTGTGGTAGGTCTACAATTCCTGTGGCCATTCTGGAAATCTTAAATTTTCACCAGCAATTTCTCCCCTTTCTTCTCCTATGCAGATGAGCAGAAATTTACACTTTGGTTTTAACTGTATTTATTAATATTATGTTTTTTTAGCAAACATATGAAATAAATAGTATATAGATTAAATATGTGTGCATGTTCTATAAATGTATTGCAAAATTGCTCACTTATTCTTCGAAGACTCAGCATCAACTTTCAGAATACCAAGCACTGCTTTTAATAATATCTTTCCCCATACTTACAGTTTTAAAAGCATCCTTTTTACCGAGAACATAACTGTTATGGTAACAGTATTTATCTTTGGCCCATATAGAACTGATGGATGTGACATGTTTAATACACAAGTCTTATGTTGGGGGACTGTGAAACTGTCACTCTATCAAATCAATGTGCAGCAAACTCTAGTCTAGACTATGGCGAAAACAAATTGTTCTACAGACATTGGCACAGCATTAGAAGACAAGAAAATTAATACAATAAGTATTTGGGGTAATTTATTCATTCAAACCATAACATAAAATCCTACATTAGCTCTAACTAGCTCTGTGCTGGGATAAACTAATGGCAAAGAGAGTAGTGGTAGGAAATAGCGGTCGTACACGTGAAATAAACATTGAGAGGGCAAGTACTTTCAAGGAAGAAAAAAAAAAGCCAAACAAATAATAAATAATGCAGGGGAGGCATGGCAGAAAAATGAAAGATTTGGAAAAAGGATGGAATTTAAGTTTTATGGGAACATTCTTCACACCCAGCCCCCAGCCAGAGGCGCTACTTGACCTTATTTAACCTTTGCAGTGTCTAGCCAATATTGTTTCAACCCTGGATGTACGTATGCTCACAGATTTGAGTCATACTTTAAAACATAATGATTAACTTTATGAAGTAAAAAAAAAAAGTGTGAATATTAAATACATTTAAATATTTTATACTCTATTGGTGTAAGGCAGCGATTTTCAACCAGAGTTCCGTGGAACCCTGGGGTTCCCCGAGAAGTCACCAAGGGTTCCACAAGTTTCCACATAGTAGCCGGCCTAGTCTTCAACAGCGAGTTTGGCTGTCAGTGTGTGCGTCACATCCTTCACGCATTTGTGGCTACATTTCAAGGTGAGAAGGGGCTGTGAGGAGCGTTTGTGAAGGTATTTATATGTGACTTGTTACTATCCTTTTTAATGTGTTATCAAATGTCTGCCACCTATGTAACTCTCTATTATTGCAATATTTCTTTGTTTATTTTTTTTATGCTATACAGTGGCGTAACTAGTATGAGATTTGTAAGGCATGTGCCTTGGGCGCCGATGGATGCTCAGCTGATGGGATACCATCGGTGCCATCAGGGCACACAACCAATTGAACAGTGACAGATGAAAAGAGGAGCCATTCCCTCTTATCAATGAAATTGACAGCCAGAGTAGCTATGATTTTCACCAATGAGAAAAAGGGGTGGCCCCTTATATACTGTTTATATCCCCACATCTCTTAATGGCAGAAAAAGTAATTGCAGAATAGTATTCAATCAGCGCTGGTCACATGGCACACTGATACCCCTTTCACATCACCATGAAATACCCGGGATTTTCGCCAAAAACCCGGGTCACGGCAAAATCCCGGGTATTTCATGGAGATGTGAAAGGTGCACTTCCGGTGGACCCGTGTCAGAAGACCCGGGAATTCAACCCGGGTAAAAAGAAGGGTTATTCTTGGATCCGACACGGGTTTTTCAACCCGGGTAGCACCTAACGCACTTGATTGGTGCAATTTTTTTACTTTTGCCAGAGCAACAGCAAACAAATGACTCTGTCTGATGATGACAGGGCCTCTGAATTTCCCGGGTCTGCCCTGCAGTGTGAAACGGGGTCTGTGACCCTGGGATCCTTGATGACGACAGGGCAGATCCGGGTCTCTGAATTTCCCGGGTCTGCCCTACAGTGTGAAACAGGGTCTGTGACCCTGGGATCCTCTGCTGCCCCGGCAATATCCCGGGTCTGTGAACCCAGGATATTGCCAGGGTGGTGACGTGAAAGGGGTATGAGTGAGTAGTTCACTCTTGCAAGTGCGTCATGTAACCAGCGCTAGCTGGCTAAACCCTGACATCACCTGCCGGAGCTACAGCACTTCTCATATGAATGACCGGAATTCAGAGTGAGGTAAGAAGGGTAAGGTCAGCATATATTCACCTAAAACAATGGGGGAAGGGGCGCTGGCGCATTTGTTTATCTAAAATAATGGTGGTTGGGACACATTTGTTCATCTAAAATAACGGAGGGGGATTTTTTAGATTTGCCCTTGGTGCCATTTACCCTAGTTACGCCACTGATTGTATACTTTTCGTAACAATATTTTAATATCTTTTACAAAAATTTTATACAGGGGGAACTTACTTTTTTTGTTTTGTTTTTAAGTGTTCCTCCACAGCAAAAATGTTGAGAAAGACTGGTGTAAGGTATAGAAACATTTGTCTGATCAACCATAAAACTGCTCATCAACTGAAAAATCTATGTTGCAGTTTTTTAGCTTACACTGAGTTTTCTAAGGTTGAGGATCTTATTCTTTTTATCTTAATGGAGTTCCTTCTAAGCAATCATCATATACTGATTAATTCACCACTGTTTCCATTACCTGGGTAGAGAAACTCTCAAAGAGTAAACAGACAAATATTTACTACTATCGACTGCTATCGTTGTAAGGAACAATGGCGACTCCTCTTTCCTGCTACCTAGATCTTACATTATTTTGTTTACTATCGTTAAAGGTATTGACTGCCATAGAGAACATAAAATGTTAGAAGAGTAATTCCACCATATCCCAAATCATTCCATGGAAATGCTGCCATGGGCAGGAAAATATGAACCTATCAGAACTGGTGATATAGACTAGCCAGAGCTTAGTAACCAATCATAAGACCTGAATGTTATCTATAGAATCAGAGGATCACACTTTTCCATGCTAAAAATAAGGACACTCAGTCACAATATTCGATGAAAGATGAACTTATGAGAAATTGATTTGTCCATTGAAATTAGGGAGAATTGGGAACAAATTTTGTGATTTACATAGATATTAGTGCTTTCAATTAACTTGTGACTGATGAATCATATAGCTAGATTTACAGCAAATAGGAGCCAGACAGTGACTTTTACAGAGCGTTCATAGACGCCAGCAGTAAAAACAGGGGAGCTATGTCTTCCTGGCTCCTAGGTATTAACTTGAATGAAATACTCACCTCAGTCTGGAGGTGGTATAGTGTCATGATATACAACGGGATGTGAAATAATCTCTATATTATCCTCTATTTAATACATTTTAATCCCAAAACTAAATTCCCAAACTTTATATTCTCACTAGAACACAAAGCCCAGGTATGTAGCATGATGGGTAAATGCCACAATTAACATTTTACACGGTCCGGGAGACAAGTTTACATTGTCTGCGATGGAGCAGGGTTTGTACAATAAACTACAACAGTTTGGAACTGGCTGGAATATCGATTGCTTTTGACTTGCAGAAGCAAAGCAACCAATCCCCGCAAGAGAGAAGAAGCTGCTTCAAATGGCAAGTATAAATATAACCCCTACCATTACCCTAACCCCCCCTTCCATGCAGCCTGACATCAAAGACTGTCCTTCCAATTCCCTAACCCTCCTCTATCCTTACACAACCTTCCCCACTGCCTAACCATAAAACTTCCTGGAGAGTGAATGGGTAAGTAAATCCAATCGGCATACTTACCCATTCTAAAAAAAAGATAAATGGTGGCCTTTTCTAAATAGAGACAGATGAAAATTTTCAGGTGTCTCTACTTCTAAAAGACCCATTTTGCAGCAGCATCTCCCACCACTTGGTCATGTAGAGGCAGGTTCAACCTACAACTACTTACTGAATGGCAGCATTGAACAGCTACAGCAAAGACAGGTAATCCTCTGCCTTCTCACCATCCACAAAATACGCAAATAGCAAACAAAAAGGGATACAAAATACTGTATAGGAGGAAACACTTATCCAATATATTCTTCGATCCCGATTCGATTAGCCTCGCACCCGCATTATTTGCGATGCGAAGCGAATTGTGCACATTTTTTTTTATTATTATTCGCACCTCGTAGAGTTATGCATAAAAATCAGCTACCGTAATAGACGCGAAAAGCCGCACTGCAAGCTAATTGAATCAGGCCCTTAGAGTTCAACCTAAACAGAGTATGCAAAAGTCAATGAAATAGTAAAAGATAGCAATTAGAGCGGAGGATTAGTAAACAAGGGTAGTTGATAAGTAGAAATTGATAGTTTACAAGTGGAATAGTGTCCCATCTGAGGTGGCAGAAGTTTACAAAAGAAAAATGTAAAAAAGGATGAACATAAACCTTCACATAACAGAGAAGTCAGATATACAATATATTACCTCTAAGGATATGATTGGTGATCTACACATAAATCAAGTAAACGTTTGTGTGTATATGTCTGACAGAACTATTATCAAACACTTCATCTGAGGTGGCAGAAGTAACACAAAAGAAAAATGTAAAAAAGGATAAACATAAACCTTCACATAACAGAGAAGTCAGATATACAATATATTACCTCTAAGGATATGATTGGTGATCTACAAATAAATCAAGTAAACGTTTGTGTGTATATGTCTGACAGAATCTATTACCAAACACTTCATTCTGTATTATATCCCAGCCTTGTCAGTGTTCGGACACACATTTTGTGTGTGTGTGTGTGTGCGTGTGTATGTCCTTGAGGTACTTTAAATCAACATACAGGAAAAAAAAAATTAATAATAAACTAATAGCCAAGTGACACACCACTACAATAAAAAAAAATTAAATAAATAAAATCTCTTCTGGAGTTATCTAAACCTGCCTATAAATATTTAAAGAACATCAAAGGCGGCACTGCTAAATTAAAAATGCTGTCACACAGATAGAAACTGGCCTGTGGCACTGCCAGATTCAACATGCAAGAACCTCTGATCCCTGAACCGACAGACAGGGAAGCATTGCAACCTGAGACACTGGTGGGAGCCAGGGGCTTGTTCAATTGAAAAACACTTACAACAAGAAATAGCGTGAAAGATAACGAAAGGAGCGAGTGGTTGATTCAATATAGACCACAGTATAAACGGATTGTTACAAAACCAGACAATCAGAACAAGTCCGTCGTTTCTTTTATAACACCTTTTATAGAGTCTGGATGTTTCAATTAGTGTATGAGGGCCGAATTCACAGCCCCGGACATACATCCTTAATTTACCGATAATAGCTACTGCGCATGCGTCGTAACTATTTTACGTAATCTACATATCGTTTTGTTACGTAGATTGCGTATATGTGGTCTTAAACACCGCACATATGCCATCTACGTAATTAAACGATGCGTAGATTACGTAAAATCGTTACTACACATACGTAGTAGCTATTATCGGTAAATTAAGGACGTATGTGCAGTATGTCCGGGGCTGTGAATCCGGCCCTGAATGTACAATGCACTGCATGGAGCAAAAATCCTTATTTTGTTCTATACTTATCAAAATCACTAATCAGTCCGACCCCGACGAAGCAAATCTTAAATTGGGTGGTAACAATATCAAGTCCTTGACTTCAGATGGAAAGAAAAGAACCTTTCCAAAGTGTAACAAACATCACAGAAGTCAATTTACAACAAGGAGACAGAAGAATGAAATGATAGATTGGCAAGCAGAGACCATTCAGATTACAATGGTAACCTGTACTAAATCACAGTCACACAGCAATTCATTTCTTCACACCTTGGAAAAAGTTAAATGGCAGGTAGTAGATATAGAGATATTAAAGAGCATTGGAAGAGTACACTGCTAGTTGTGTACACTATAAAGCAATTGCTAATCATGGTGATAAAGGATCCTCGGAAATAGCAACACCATCAACCTTCCAAGCAAGTGCCAAATTCAAGAATTAAGTTTAACATCCTGATTGGACTTACGTACGCAATTCAGCTCCATATGGGTACTGTGCATACATAGCACCTATTCTTTAGCAACAGAACGCAGCCGTCTGATATTATGTTCCATGTGGAAATCAGCCACCACAAGGGGGACATGCCACCCATGATGCGTAAAAGATACATGTGGTGGGTGTGCTTTGGCATTTAAATCGTACACTAAGGACTGAGTTTAGCCCTTACGTATGATGCTTTATTCCAAATGCACAGAGTTGTGTACAGAATATTTAATATAGAATAGAAGAGAATATATAAAATAAGATAATATATCTGCACAGAGGAGAGCAGGGGGGATGGGTCTTTTCTCCTGGGTGCAGGATTGTGGATCAGAAATTCTGTACATTAGTCTCTGTTACAAAGGCCACATACAGAATTTTCCTTTTAAATATGGATCATACCCCTAGTGCTTATGTCCATGCTGACAGCAATGTTCACCTTTGTGGGACTGATACTGCAATTTCAATTGTAAGTCAAATTGTTCGTCATCATCATTAGACTTAATAAATAAATTCCATTTATCTTTTTCATTAATGGGGAGTATATAGCAGGCAGCACACCACACTCTGGCTGAAGACTGCGAGGACGATTTGCGGTTACCTAGTAATAAAGAAATAGACTATAAAATACATAAAACCACTTCGATCATAAAAGCAGTGTTTTGAGTAAATTTGCATGTAAAAGTGACATTCAGCTATGCAGACACTTTATGGTTAAATATAGAGTGTAAAGATGTATGAAAACATATGAAAGAAGACAGCATGAAACAGATTAAATTTAAAGCTGGCAACTCAACCAAGGAAACCAGACGCCCAAGAGGTGGAAAATTCTGTCTGGGCTATAAAGGAGAACCTTCCCCCGCCCATCAATCCATATAAATTACAGGCTGCACTTAAGTCCCAATTTTAACTCCCATAAATAGAAAACACTTTATTTAAGGAGAAGTTTCAACAAAATATGGTCTTTATCTATGGTGTGTATAATAAATAATTATATACTGCATCGATTAAATTTTCTAAATACATATACAAAATTTTATATGGTCTCAAACACACTAACCCAAGACAAGTGTTTATTACATATCAAGACAAATAATTGGAATTATGGCCAAATACTGAAGCTGCACCAAAATTTCTTCCTGGCTGTTGCCTTTATTCATCTGTCCAAATGCAAGTGCATGGTACTTAACGGTAATGTTTAGTTGTGATGTTGGTTATGCCTTGTGCAAGCCCTTAGTGGCCATGCAAATGCACTAAAATTATTGTCAGGAGTGAAATTAGGGGAGTGGTGTGCAACATTGAAGGTTGGAATGTCGACAGTTAACCTACTAGTAATAAGGGCCAGATTCGAAAAGTGGAGATGTTGCCTACAGCAACCAATCAGATCCCAGCTCTCACTTTCCTATTACATACTAGAGAATGTTAGCTAGAATCTGATTGGTTGCTATGGGCAACATCTCCATTTTTCCAAACCTGCAGCTTAGTAAATATGGCCCTAAATGTCCAACAGGTTAAACTGATCGACTATCTGACAGGATTGTTAAGTCAACACCTGTCAAATACAATATTGTAATGCCAACCATTACTCAGAATTACAACACTAACCCTAATTACTAATAAACAAGCCAATTACTTGGTGGTCGGAAGGACACAAGTGCTCACAACTCCAATGAGGGTAAAAGAAGAATGAAGGGAGCAGACATGAGAGAAGAGAAGGATAGAGGCGAGACACAGTAACAGGAGTGGAGAGAAGGTTAGAATTTTTTTTATCTCAGTGTTAATTTTATTAAAGTCTATTTATCAGAAGCCACAAAGTGTCCACAGCATTATGAAAGGGCACCACGCAGAACATACAGCTGTCAGCATGATACATCTGCCAACAGGGTCAGAAGTTGCCAGGCTCAGATCCCATAGCAAGGAGGCAGGGCCCGGGGGCGTCGCAGGGAGGGCCGCGTATGAGAGAAGAAGCTGTCACAGGCTGGCAGCTCAGCTCCCTGTGTTCAGGTCTGGATCAGGTGCAATTGCATGAGCACACCTGCCCATCCCCCTTGCCTCCCAGGAAAAACGCCAATTCCAATGCAGCGAGTTGCATTAGGGTCTTGGTTGGCATAATTGCTTGCATATTTTTTTTTTTAGCCATGAGCAGTGCAAGAAAATGCAGAGATGCGAGTGCATAGGATATCAGGATATCATATAATAGGGAGTGTCCTTGCTCAGTGTAACGCACAATCTTGATAAATCGGACAACTATATTTCTGTTTGTTGTTCAGTAAGCATGAACTCTTGTTTTAGGACTCCCTTTTCGTTTATATGCGCACAGATTGTACATTTGATACCTTAGAAAACCCTTATCCACAAAGAGAATAAATAGTGAGAGGACACATAGGAGCGGGAGACACTGCAACAATCAAGTAATTACCTATCCTGTAATTTGCCTCTGTTCCCTTTCATTTCCAGGTCCTGGGAACTTTTACAGCAGCCTAGTGAGTAATCTAAGCCTGAAGGATAACCATCATTTTATTACAGATACCCTTACTAGTCTATGCACATAACCTCAGGTATTCACAAGTAAGAATTTCTGATTGATGTAAAATTAAAGTTAATTAAATTTCAGGACGAAATTAATATGACTGTCATTTGGCTAATACATTTAAAGTATTGTACACAGGGCTAAGATTTATTGCAGACGAAAAGGAATAATTAGTAGCCTATTCTGGTTATATCATGTACACTGGTAGTGAATAGCCTTTGATGTATATTAATGTCAAATAGTGGCTTTACGTCTCCTTAAACTATCAGCAAGTTCCTGCGGTAAGAAGATTATTAGAAAGTTTGGTCTTGTAAAACTCCATCACTTTATTCCAATGCTGTGGGACACAAAGCAGCATAGTGGACTGAGCATGTTCTCCAGTTATGGGATTTTGGGTTTCTATAACGATTGAACTGGAAACACCACAACACAAATTATCCCTTAAGGTAATCTATGTTGGTTACATGAGCATGGAAAATAAAGTAAGTGGAAAAAACTGAATATTAATTGGTTCCTATGAGGGAACCTTGCACTACAGTCATATTGATGAGGACATCTATGAACACTGGTGTCAAGCCAGGTATTTTCCAAGTGGTTTATCATCTTTAAAGAAGTCAGGTTAATTTTCTTCTAAAAGCCCCAAAATAAGCAGCATGGCCATAAAAACACACTTCCAGAATAAAGGTTTACAATTAAAACCACCAAGAAGGGAATGACACTGCTGTCATACAATATTCACATTGAACACATCATCAGGGTAATGAGAATATCTGTACTAAAATGTGTTTGTGTATATCTTTTTCCATCTCACAAACTAAGTAAATCAAGCATATCGTAATCTCAGCATCGAAGCAAGTTCAGCTAAAGGTTTGTATAAATAAAACAGTACACACAAAACAGCAATGAGAGTCATTTAGTTTTGTTTATATACAAGGCCTTACATTCTCAAACAATCCACCAAAGGTACCAAATTATATGCAGATTATGGGGTATATTTAAGGAGCAAGAGGAACAATGTTAAATGTTCAATGATTTTGGCAATATTTTAAACTTAAAAATACTCTGGCTTATTATTAAATAACCCATAATTAATCATTGAAATATTTATGTATATAGACATTTTCATATTTCCTACTGACACGCTATTTGAAGTTGGAGAAAATAAGCAGATTGATAGTCTAAGAAGAGCAATAAAACATGTCAAAACATAAATATTACACTACATAAAATAAGACTGTTGATGTACAAGTATATGATGTACATGTAATAGGAGGTGAAATATGTGTTAATGCTTTCAACAGCCAATACTTTTCTTCCTCCTTCCTTTGCTTTTAAAGTTGGACATGATAGACTTTACAAACCCCCACCCTCGGACTCAAAAAGTTGTATAGCTTTTTCATAAGGAATGGATTGGTTATTTATTATATTAGCCCACAAACGAAGAAGCCTCCGTTAAGACAAAAACATTTTTAAGTGAAACACTGTAAAAATAAAAATAAAAAAAAAATGTATATTATTGAACCACAAACTATTTGTCAAGAGATCAAAATAGCAGAACATTCATCCTAAAAGCCATTACCATTACCATTGCCCAGGACTTACACCTCTATTACAAGTAGCCACACAGCGACTATAAAGGATGATTTATGGCCCATTTGTGACGGCTACAAATCACTAGTAAATGGCTCCACCAAATCTCTATACATTTGAAATGCGGATGGAATGCCGTTTTTCCTAAGCAAGTAGCTTATTTTGCTTGTCACATCCACCCCTTTTCTAACAGCAATAATTGCCTATTTTACCTCTATATTCTATGCCCATTGCTGAATACACCCAACGCATTCTATACTTTGTATGAAACATCTGGATGCCAATTACTAATGTTTTATATTGACAGGATTTCCAGCAGATTTGATTTAAAAGTGGATTTACTACATTGACAACTTAAATCAGGGCAAAAAAAAAAAAAAACCTTAAAAACATGCATATATATGGATTTTACATATTCTGTTTTATAGTATCCGCCAATGAAAATGGTACTGTAAAACGGGAAGAAATACCTAACCCGCGCTCCCTTCTAATAGCTGCTGATTAACAACTTCAAGGGGTTAATACCTATAATCCCCTTTATAGCAAAACGTTATGTGCTCAAGGAAAAGATTCTATACAAAAAATGTGAGATGGTAATTATAGCACTTATTGCAATAATTTCTATAACCTGCTGATCTCCAAAATTTCACTGATGTAAAATATTCTTCCACATAAAGTAAAAATCTGCAAATGCAGTGTGTTTGGCTTTTCCTTTCAACGATAAAAAAATTTATAAAAAAAAACACAAATAAAACGGGAAAGAAATTATCATATACAATGGATATATCAATTACACAAGGAAAGGCCAATTATACACAGTCTATCACAGAAAAGACAAAAGAGCACTCAGATGCTTGAAATGCGTTGGTGGGGACATTAGTAGCTGACTGATGACAGAGCGCTCGGGAAACCTTCTCTTTCCCGTTTAAGATTACTGCCATAGGGGCCCCATAGGCAGCCTCAACTATAGGGGATTTAACAACTGAAGGGAAGGTGGTTCATGTAAATACTGTGAGTTTGTCAATGTTTATTTTTATTATTATTATTATGCATATTTTAATTGATCATGGATGTAACAAATATTGTTACATTTTAAAAGCTTTGGAGATTACTCAGCCCCAACTATTGGAGATTAAAACCTCTTATCTTTATGGTGCATACACATATGCCCATAAGAGAGTTATATCAAACAGCACCGCAGGCACTAGAACTATATGCTGGCAAAAGTTGGATTCTGAAGATCAAAAGGTGCTAGGTTTTATTACAGGCTTTATATACAAGAAGGAAACAAGGTGAGCATGCACCTTGGAACAGTACAAATTAACTTTTGTGGAATAACATTAATGCACCATTTGGAGACCACCACTTCTTTCATATTCGTGACACTGGCCACGCGATCGCTACTGAGGATACCAAATAGGACTTCATAAGGACCAATTGAGTCGGTATAGGATGTGGCTGGGAGCAACCAGGCTGATAATTTGCCTTATTGAAACCTACAAGTTTTTTCATATATACTGACAGGTTACACTATGTTGGTTTGTTTTCTTGTGTTTTACATGTACATACTGGAGCTTTAAAAAAGTTTTTAAAAAGTTAATGGAAGAGTTTGTTAAAATAAGATTCTCGAGGCAAAAGAGTTACACGTTTACCACGATCTTCATTAAAGGAACTGGTTTTTTTTTTACCATGAGGTAAATGATTTTCATGTGGAATACTTACCTCAATAGGTGAATAGAACTTTTCTGTGACAGACTGTGTATAATTGACCGTTCCTTGTGTTATTGATATATCCATGTATGATCATTTCTAGGCCTATTTTTTATTGTTGAAAGAAAAAGCTAAACACACAGCATTTGCAAATGTTTACATTATGTGGAAGAATATTTCATCTGTGAAATTTTGAAGATCAGCAGGTTACAGAAATTATTGCAAAAAGCACTATAATTACCATCTTACATTTTTTGTATAAAATGGTAGCGCATGTGTGTGCACAGCAGAGAATTTATATAGCAAAAATGAATGATTACATTTTCTCAGTAAAAACATTGTGTAACATGGTGACACTACATCAATGTTAATATCTCCTTCTCAACTGTCTACATTATTGATTTGCTGCATTAAGTGTCTCAAAGAATAGGAAAACAAACTAGTTTTGCAAACCCAAATATATTAAATTCTAATCACAGTCAATTTTCTGTACATTACTGTTGTCTATTGAAAAAATAAATAGCTAAAGGACTTGAAAGGGAGTTTAGATAAGTGTTACAAAAGCCACATGGAGAATAAAATACTGCTTCATTATGCCAACTCCTGACATTATCTCTCTGCTCGGCAGGATAAAACAGTTTTAAATGGCTTATTTAAGTTGCTAATTTTGTATTAATAAGAGCTCAGTCGAGATTAGAGTTAAGAGAGCAAACAGTTGGCACAAAGAACAGAAAACACACATGGCAAAAGGTGTCAGATGTGCCATAAAGCATAGAGTGTTGACCAGCTTATCTGTGTGCTTAATCCTGGAATAAACTCCCCAAAATAAATGCTTATTGCAATGCCATGGGCACAGAAGTGACTTTTTTTTAAATGATAAGTTATCTAATAATTTACCTTGCAGGAAGGAGAAAAAAATATTAAATTTTTTATTTTTTTTACACATATATGAGCGTTGTTCTGAAGCTATTATACGTTATTATGCAATATCTTAGTGATAGGTCTATGATAACTCTGCTTTATGTGCCAATCAGCATACTTACCCATTCCTTTTCGGAACCCGTTGCCCATCGGACCCATCGCACCCACGGCCCGACAGAGAACACACAAACAGGTGAATAACCTATCTGGGACTTTCAGAGTTAGGATCTGGGGAAGGGAGGGTTAGGATCGTGGAAGGGGGGGGGGGTTGGGGGAGGGGGGGGGGGGGGTTAGGGTTAGCCTGCAGGGAAGGGAGGGTTAGGGAACTAATTAGGGAAAGGGTTAGGATAAAATTTACACTTACAATTGTGAGCTCTGTCTTCGGTGCTCTGGGGATTGAGGCAAAAGCAATCAATCTCCCAGCCAGTTTGGAACTGGCTGTGAGAGAACGGCCCTTTCTAAATAGGGCTGTTCTCAGTGGAGACCCACACCCCTTATGTATTGCATTTGTGATTCACAATACCAATCACAAGTGCAGCCTAAGATACATAAGTTACATAAGAGCTAAACCCAGCCCTTACTGGCTTAGTCAAATGGCAAAGTATGCACCATACTTATACAGATCTGACTTACGTACATTGAGCACAACTCTCTCTCATAGTTTAAGATCAAGCCCTATGCCTTGTCTTAGGAATCATTGATAAGTACCTGTATATGTCTGTCAGCCATGTTTTAGCTTGGATTGTTTTGTACATACACCCTTTAACCCAGACTATCCTTTAAAAAGCTCCCTGCAAATCTGCCTCCTCATTTTTCATTTTCCTGTAAACAATTTCCCAGGGTGAGATGATAGAACTCTAGGAGCCAGATTTACGAAGCTGCAGGTTTGGAAAAGTGGAAATGTTTCCCATAGCAACCAATCAACTAACCCGCAGCTTAGTAAATCTGGCCCTAGATATAGCACTCATTTATTCCAATAGTGAGACATTATGGTTCATCTGACTTTTATTTTATGTTATATATTAAAAGTTTCTGATGCAGATGAACCACTGAACCCAAATATAATGAGAATTAACCAAATTAAATAACAATTTTGCTTGCATTCTGTATCCTCTTAAGAATGGGGTAAATTTATCCAAAGTGAGAAACTCTATTCAAATTATGAAGACTTTAACGATCTCTCTTTTCATTTCCTAAATGTGTAAACAAGTGAAACTTGGCTGCTTCTCATTCTAGTAAAACATCAAAGAAAATGACAGCCAATTTACTGAAACCTGTTTCACTCACATTCATGAAGAATATCTAAATTTAATAGCAGTTTGGGAACAAGCCACATATTTGCCTAGCAACAAAATAAATAAATACAACAAAAACATCTTTTTTTTAAATAAAATTTAGACTAAAATGCAAAATCAGAAAAAAAAAAAAAATAGACAGTAATAAAACCAACAAAAGCAGAATAGCGTTCTTGCTTGGCCTATAGCTGGAATGGGATATATATAGCTGGCCCATTGTACAACAAATACACCTGTTACTGCCTCATTGACATTTCTAAGATTACTGTCAATAAGGGATCAAGAATTATATTAAGCCTCCATACAGACATTGGGCCAGATCCAGAACAACGCTTGTGAGCGAATTTACGAGTGGCGGAGAAGTAAAATCGCATTCTGGTAAGTACAGCGCATGCGCACCATAGAAAATACGCTCCGTAACGTAGCATAAATGTGATCATATGGGCCATTCACATATGTGTCACTGAAATTCTTACGTGTGGCCGTGCCAATTTTATGTGAGTCAAAAATACGTCTGAAATACGCTATATAGGTGGGGGTTTGTATTTAAAGTGTACAGTATGGGCGTGCTTAGCTGCGTAAATACGTGTTGCTACAATGTTCTACAAGTCATAACGGACAATGTTCTACAAGTCATAACGCACAATGTTCTACAAGTCATAACGGACAATGTTCTACAAGTCATAACGCACAATGTTCTACAAGTCATAACGGACAATGTTCTACAAGTCATAACGCACAATGTTCTACAAGTCATAACGGACAATGTTCTACAAGTCATAACGCACAATGTTCTACAAGTCATAACGGACAATGTTCTACAAGTCATAACGCACAATGTTCTACAAGTCATAACGGACAATGTTCTACAAGTCATAACGCACAATGTTCTACAAGTCATAACGGACAATGTTCTACAAGTCATAACGCACAATGTTCTACAAGTCATAACGGACAATGTTCTACAAGTCATAACGCACAATGTTCTACAAGTCATAACGGACAATGTTCTACAAGTCATAACGCACAATGTTCTACAAGTCATAACGGACAATGTTCTACAAGTCATAACGCACAATGTTCTACAAGTCATAACGGACAATGTTCTACAAGTCATAACGCACAATGTTCTACAAGTCATAACGGACAATGTTCTACAAGTCATAACGCACAATGTTCTACAAGTCATAACGGACAATGTTCTACAAGTCATAACGCACAATGTTCTACAAGTCATAACGGACAATGTTCTACAAGTCATAACGCACAATGTTCTACAAGTCATAACGGACAATGTTCTACAAGTCATAACGCACAATGTTCTACAAGTCATAATGCACAATGTTCTACAAGTCATATAGGACAACGTTCTACAAGTCATAATGCACAATGTTCTACAAGTCATATAGGACAACGTTCTACAAGTCATAATGCACAATGTTCTACAAGTCATATAGGACAACGTTCTACAAGTCATAATGCACAATGTTCTACAAGTCATATAGGACAACGTTCTACAAGTCATAATGCACAATGTTCTACAAGTCATATAGGACAACGTTCTACAAGTCATAATGGACAATGCTCTACAAGTCATAATGGACAATGTTCTGCATGTCATAATGCACACAAGCAAACTGACTCAAATTAGGCTGGATCATCATGATTTTGAGGCCCTGTAGATCTGTTCACATGTGGGAGGGAAGATTTGGAAGTACAACAGAACAGTGGCAAATGAGAGCCAAATGATGCCCCTGTCAGGCACCCATGAATGGTTAGAGATAAGATTATGGGCTCTATTTACAGATAGATTAATTTCACTGTGAAGGAAGCTGCATCAGGTTTGCTTATCTTCATTGCAAGCCTGGCAGCTTCATTCACAGTATTTACAAATACTTACTCCTCCTGTGAGGTCCCACGATGATCTGTCGGGTCATCGCAGGACCTTTCATTTATACTTCGTATTAATGAAGTCCTGCGCATGCGCAGTGACTCCTTTTGGGAACTTTGAAAATTTCAAGTCCCTTCATGAAAAACACTGCGCATGCCAGGACTCAGAAATTGTCAGTCAGCAACGTTGCCCAGACAGGTAAGTCTAATCCTAATGTGTTTTTAAAATATGTATTCCAGCAGTCTCCCCATACATTAGGGTTAGCTATTAGGGTGAAGTAAAGAGAGGTATATGGGGACATTGCTGGAACACTTGCCCATAACGCCAGCCTTAGCAGGCTTTATTTTTACGCTGGGAGCGGAGTGTAAAACTCTGCTCCGGCATTTTGCAAATATCACGAACCGTTCAGTAAACATCGCATCACCTCGTCCTCTTTTCAGAGCAGGCCGGCGAGGTAATGCCATATTTAAATACATCGCCATGGAAACGTGAGGCTTTCTGTGTAGCATAAGCTTAAATATGTTCCATTCAAAAACAAAGAAAAACTTAGTAATATTTCTCTCAGAAGGTCAAGTTAGTAATAAATTTGATAGGACCACTGTCTCACTACACAAACATTCAGAAATCCTGAAAAATATCATGTTCAAATTAGAAAACATAGTGGAGGTATTTTAGAGTTGAGCACAGATACTTGGCCTAAGTCGCTATGAAAGTGATAACCCAAATAATGGTTTACGCCATTATAATGCTTCCCTTTCTATAGCCAAGTACATTAATTAATGCCTAACATGACCAGAAATATAATATAGGTTTTCATTGCATATGGTAATTACACTTTTGCAATGATTTATAGCCAGAATTGTCAAATTACATGCTCCTAATTCCTCTCCTCACACACACATTCTCTAGTTCTGAAAACATTACAGGAACTTGGACTGGAATTATGTATGGTGGAAAGAGGAAATATGTCAATACAAAGTCAATCCTCCAACCAATTTAAGATCAGTGTTAATATCATTGGGCTGGATCCAGACAAAAGTGCTTGAAATCTAGAGAGGAAAGTTACTCCTGGGCTAAACCAAGTTGATTGCAGGGGAGTCATATTTCATCTGTTGCAAACAGTATTAGAGTTGAGAGGTGATGTTTCCTATCCCAAGTCTAAATAACAGTGTAATAGTAAGATTGGTCAGTATCTGTTTGCAGTAAGCAATTCAAAGATATGTCCCTGCATGCAAAGTATACAACTAACTTGACTCCCCCAGAGATCAACATGGTTTTGCCCAGGAGTTAACTTTCCTCTCTTAATTTCAAGCACTTACTTAAGTCTGGATCCAGCCCATTGTTTTTCTTCTTCTTCCAAAATATTGTCCAGGTCAGTGTTATTGTGTAAGTATTTATGTATAAAGATTCCATTGTCAGCTAATTTTGCCACCGAAGAGTTGAATTGGGGGCAGGTGCATTATACGACTAGTTCTCTAGATACAACTGGTAACTTTAGTCTTGAGGTCATAAGGGGTGGGGAGCACACACACATATCCATTAGCCTAGAGAAAAATGCTCTGTGGCCCCCTAAAGAACAGTGACCCACAGTTTCCATGAGCCAAATCAGTGACACATGGACAAAAAGGACAAGTAGAAGTTAGCACCTCATCCGCAGATGTTAAAGGCTGTGCCCCCCCCCCCATGCAAGTTGGGGCCTCTGTATTATAGACCCCTCAAATGACAAGCATGCAGGGAGAAGTACATTTATAAATAAAGACTGTTTTTCTATGGTACATGATAGCCAATAAGATAGAGCTATGTAAAGCATCACATAGACTGAATACTGAAGTGTAAAGACATGGCAATGCCTCTAATTCTTATTGCTTAAAAGAACCTCCTATTACTTTCATACCATCACAAAATCACTCCCTTGTTATAAATGAAGCATGTCAACTGTGTCATACCAATTACTCATAGCTAAAATTAACTCACCCAAAACAGTTTGTTACAACTTTGCCAGCTAAATCACTATATAAACAATATCTGTATGTATATCCATCTATAACTAAAATAGTAACACCATAGACACATCTACATATGTCCCATAAACTTTAATGACATTACAGATTCATGCCTGGAAATAAGTAGGTCATACTTGTTAGTGCACTATTAAAAAGGGGGGAATCTTAGATATCTCCATCAGAATATACATTATCAGGTCTACATACGGTGTATCTTATTTCACAGCCTAATGATTAGCATGAGGAAGGATGTAGGTATCAGTTACAGGAAGAATCTAACACAAAGCAGATCCCTCCACTGTGTGCTCTCAACAATAGGTCCTCGCACGTCCAGGGACCTGGTAAGTAATCAGATCATTCCCTCATTCTATTGACAGCTCATACTTACAGATGCTTCATTACTGCTAAGGAAGTGCTGATAATTCTGGGCCTTACATTCTACACACTACATGAATCAATAAGATAAAACGCTGCATTACCACATGAGGGCATACACACAGAATAGGTGTTTATTAATAAGAAATCATCAGGTATTGATTACAAAAGCCTGTTTTGTACAAAATATATAATTGCATTCATTCATATGAACAAAATTCATTTTGCCTTTCTTTTTTTTTTTTATTCAGCCACTGACAAAATGGCAAAACATATTCTGGTTTGAACTGATTCTGTCTCTCTCTACTTTAAAATAAGTAGTGAATGAAAAATGATATAGCGCTAAGGTATGACTTTCTGATATGGCTTTCAGATTGCCGCCCCGGGAATGTGGGTCCCCGTTGCGAATGGCCCTATTTCGATAGTGCTGTTCGATCTTGATTGCTTATGCCTTTTCCAGGCATAGCAATCTATCCCTGGAGCACCAAACACTGTGCTCCGAAAGGTAAGCAACCCCACTCCCTAACCCCAAGAACCCCCCCCCCTGCAGCCTATCCCTAAGTTTCTGGCGGTGGTGCTTCTGAAATTGAATGGCTGAGTATGTGTATTCTGGGCCTTACATTCTACACACTACATGAATCAATAAGATAAAACGCTGCATTACCACATGAGGGCATACACACAGAATAGGTGTTTATTAATAAGAAATCATCAGGTATTGATTACAAAAGCCTGTTTTGTACAAAATATATAATTGCATTCATTCATATGAACAAAATTCATTTTGCCTTTCTTTTTTTTTTTTATTCAGCCACTGACAAAATGGCAAAACATATTCTGGTTTGAACTGATTCTGTCTCTCTCTACTTTAAAATAAGTAGTGAATGAAAAATGATATAGCGCTAAGGTATGACTTTCTGATATGGCTTTCAGATTGCCGCCCCGGGAATGTGGGTCCCCGTTGCGAATGGCCCTATTTCGATAGTGCTGTTCGATCTTGATTGCTTATGCCTTTTCCAGGCATAGCAATCTATCCCTGGAGCACCAAACACTGTGCTCCGAAAGGTAAGCAACCCCACTCCCTAACCCCAAGAACCCCCCCCCTGCCGCCTATCCCTAAGTTTCTGGCGGTGGTGCTTCTGAAATTGAATGGGTGAGTATGCGTAATGCATACTCATCCTTTAAAAAAAAAAAAAATCCGGAAACGTCTCGCATTCAAACTAGAGAAAGACGAAAAGCAACTTTTAGCTGCGTCTATTTCGCAATGAGAGGATTCGCAGCAGGGACTCGTAACACCGCTCCGGCAATAACCCGAGTTTTGCAACCCGGGTTATTGTCGGGTTTCAAAAACAAAAAAAAAACCTTCTATATACAGCAGGGTAGATCCGGGAAATTCTGGGTCCTGGGCCTGCTCTGACATTGAGAAGGGGCTGCACGCGGCTCCCGGGGAGGGACTTGTTTACTGTTGCATAGCAACAGCAACGAATCCCTCCAATAGGGTCTATTAGGTGAGACCCTGGTTGAAAAACCTGCATCAGCACCTTTCACATACCTTGCCACTTACCAAGGTCCAACACAAGAAAAACCCTTCATTTTTCCCCGCGTCTAAGTGTCGGGTTATTAGACCCAGGACCCCGGTACCTTTCAGATCACCACCAAAAACCTGTGTTTTTAGTGGTAATCTGAAAGGGGTATGAGGCTAAAGAATGTGGCCTATGCATCATAGGCCATACTCTTCAGTCTAAGAAAGTCATACCTTTGCTATAGTACATAGATAACATTCTGCTTACTATGGTTTTTTTTTATGAATGAGCTCTTCAGCACTGCCCTAACATGCGAAGAAATTCATATGAAGACTATATTATATACTCAGAATATGTGTTCTTCAATAAAGTTTACATAGAATAAACACATTCAAACAATCAACATGAAACTTAATAAATATTGATTTATTCTGGCCTACCAAATTTCCTATCAGGCTGATTTTCAGGTATTCTCCAGAGGGGTTAAATGCACAATATCTTAACAAAAGTAATATTAGAATCAAACATATGCAACTTAATAAAGTGAAGTTACTATTTCTGCATCAATTGTGGCTACATATTGTGTGCAAGTCATTTTCCAAGATCTTTTGACCTGCAGAGCTTGCAATCTAATTATCGAAACAGCCTGTAATATGTAAATTGGGGGCAGTGAACACTCCTACAGCACATGGCATGAAAATGTAAAGCACACAGGGAAAATTAAGGCTTTTATTCTGTACCAGTAATACACCAATGAAAAGTCCAGATAAAGTAAAGCACTTGTGAGTGGTTGGTTTTATGGTCTGGGTATTTTTACACAACTGACCTAAACAAACATCCTAAAACAAAGATGCCTCCTGCGGCAACAGAAGGGTTAAGTCTTATCTTCAATGCATTGCACACAGCTAACAATCCAACTTCTATCTTGCAGGCAAGTGCTTTTGTGAAAGATTATCCCAGGCTATAGTCTTCAGCAAGGCTTCTAAAACAATTCACACTGCTTTCACATACAGGAAAGATCATGGGCTGCGAGAGAATGGAATTAATCTACCCCCCACACTACAAAAATACTCCACAGTTTGGCACAAAAGTAAAATGAATTTGTGTTTGAAATCAAATCCACATCCCATTTAACAACACAGCAACGTCTTTGATGGTTAGGATTCCTGTAGATGTAGTCTAGACAAAACCTATTAAATTGGCATTTCTGTTATCCTGAATATTGTATGAAAAGTAAACATGTGAGTGCAGGCCATGTGTGAAAAAGCACTGACACCTTTTTCACCAATTACAAAATAAACTCTTGTTTACAGTGATAGTGGAAGTACATAAACGTAAAGGGAATGACTACAATAATAGGTGATTAATCCACAAAACCACAAATATGCAAACTACACTGAGTAAACGCACAGAGCAGAAATGCGTATATATACATATGACATTTCACAATAAACAGTTGGAATTAGATACCTCTAGCATGCACCAATGAGAGAAATATTATATATACATATGAATTTTTACTAGGCACACTAAATATGTGCAAGGTGAATAGCATAATGCAGACAGGACTGTGTGAACCTGGCAGAGCTCCTTATCACAACAGTGTTACTCAATAGCAATGTCCCTATTGTCAATGAAGTACACACAAACTCAGTAGTATAGAAGCCATCTTGTGACCAAAGTACTACACAAACTGCCCCTTCCTAAATCACTCCCACCTCCTGCAAGTGAGGAAAGTTTTCCAGTCTAGCGTATGCAGCATTTAGCTTGCAGGAATGTGCCCATGATCACCCGTCTCCAGCCTGGACCTCCACATGAGGCTCTGGGCTCTCCCCCAGGGGATCCCCCTGCCAGTGTGCTCCTCTTACCTGCACGATTTCCCCCTCGGCACTGATGGTGGCCCCAGCCCGGGAGAACCTCCCCTGCAGCTCAGTAGTGTGGGTTTTGTAATCTCCATTGGGACTGGACTCGAACAGAACCACTTCCACAAAGGCAGTCTCCTTAGCCAGGGACCCTCCAGGAGCCATAGTCAGCAGCACCCCCAGCCAGACCAGAGGCAGGCTCCCCGGGATCATCAGCTCCTTCATCTCGCAGGATGGGGGATCGGTACCGACGGGAACATAATTTCCACCTTCTTTTGGGGCTGGCTGGCAGAGCCGATGCAATCGTACGATTCACTGACTTGCTAGATGTGGGCTCTGCTGCCAGCCACAGATGGGCACACACATACAATAATACCAAGCGATGGAATAAATCAACAGATCCCGGCTTCCCACTGCTGGTCCCAGTCTCCAGATCCGCAGATCACATCGGAGGCAGCCCGATCATTTCACCATTGCTGCTTTTGTCACTTACATGGCTGAGAGATCCTCTTATTCCCCCCTCTCTCTCTCTCCCTTCCCTGCCAGGCGGCATCCCTTTCATCTCATCCACGTGATTGTCTTTCTTCCTTCTTTTTTTTTTAACCCAAAAGGGGTTGTCCCCGCCCTCCAAATCTCTCTGACCCCGTACTTTCCACTCCCAGGACGGGAGGGGGGCTGCTGCTGCCGCTGCCAGTGAGAGAACACCAGCAGAATTACAAGGCAGTCAGGGAGAGAGGGAGGAGGAGGATCAACAACTTCTCGCAGGATTGTTCTTTTTCCAGAAGCTAAAGTGTCTCCATATAATGTGAAGTATCTGCAGGGAGGAGGGGAGAGGATGGGAGTGACAGAGAGGGAAAGTGGGAGTACAAAGATCAAAGCAAGAATGCTCCAGGGACACTGCACTAAAGGCACACACTAAATACAGCCTATTACAGGGTTTGCTGCACCACCCCTATCCCTTTCTGTGCTCTGTTTATACAACAAACATGTTGGTTTTCCTAATGATTTTCAAACAGTTTTTGTTTACCTGTTTCCTTCCTTAATTGTGTTTTTTTTGTGTACTGTTTATCTTAATTATGGTTTGCAAATATACATTTTTTTTGTTATCATTTGCAGAAATCCAGACTACAAAATAATTCTAACAGCTCAATGATGATTAAACCAGTAGAATATTTGTATTTTATTACCGGATCCAGATCCCCATCTGACACCCGAGGAAAGTGTGTAACTCGAGTATCTAGAGCCTGCGCATGCTAACTCCAGATGTTACGAGCTATTTCCGAGTTCCGTACAATAGGGGAAATGTCCGACGGGGCAAGCCATCCACCCTGCCCACCAGAAGTATACAGGGCGGGGTCAGGGCCGTAACTAGGGGAGTGCAATAGGGGCGACTGCCCAGGGTGCAAAGCTTAAGGGGCACCAGTAAGTTAATATTTAAGGTTAATTTGGCTTGGAATTCACGGTCAAGGGGCACCATTTTTGCTTTTTGCCCCTGGCGCTAAAATTTCTACTTACGGCTCTGGGCGGGGTTATTTAAATTTTACTGCGTGGGCACAGTTTATGCGCGGATCAGCGGTCGTGCGTAAGTATTATGGCAGCGTATCTGCCCTCATGTCCGCACGACAGAGTGTAGTGACGGAATTGAATGGACTTCCCTTTTCCATGCGGACTCCCAGACCCCTGCATGTATGGAAAGTGTGCTGGGGTCTAGATCCAGTCCGCTTTCCGTACATGAGGCGGTCTGAAAGTCCACATGGAAGGGGGAAGTCAACTCTTATTAAGGATCTCAGTGTGCCAAAAGGTGTTTTTATTAGAGTTTATTTAGTTTATTGTCTCATAATTTTTGATTTGTAGACCTTGGTATCTGCATGTGATAGGGACTGCCATGGGAACCCACTTTGGCCTCACTACAAGTTTTAACATGACTATGTTTGACACAGCTAGTTCAGAGCAGACTTTGTGCTCTGTTGACATTATGGGCTATATTTACTAAAGCTTTAAAACGTTCATTTTTGGAGTTATGAAGTTATAACTTTTTGCTATTTACAACAGCTGCACCGCCATGGAAATCACCAGTTTCCATGGCCATGCGGTAAAACTTCACCTGTCCTCGCCAGCCCGTTGTTTTCAATGGGGCTGGCTATTTGCTAACCCTCAGAGCGGAGTTTTATACTCTGAGAGTTGAGTTAAAATAACTTCAGACTGGCGTTCAGAACTCTGAGAGTTAAAATGACGCCATTTCAGACTGGCGTTCAGACTTCTCTTCCAGCAATCTCCCCATAAAACCCCCTTTTTCTCCCCCTAATAGCTGTTATTAGGGGGAGAAAAAGGGGTATATGTATGGGTAGACCGCTGGAATATACATAAATACTGTTGTCTTTAAAAAATGAAAATAAAACAAAATTTAGAAAATTAAAAAAACAACAGAAATAAAAGAAAACTAAATAATAGCTTTAAATACTTACCGGACCGAAGACGCGTCTGCCCGCAGGTGCCGGTCCCAACATGGAGAGCCTGCACACGCGCTGTGCTTCTCATGCTGGGACTTCATTTTCAGTCCCAGCAGAGAGCCACTGCGCATGTGCAGACTTTCCAGACAAACGAAGAAAGCCCGCGATCACTGAAGAAAGTTCATATGTCATTGCGGGACAGCCAGCAGAGGGTGAGTATTAGTAAATAGCCTAAACGTAGCTCAGAAGTTCTCATAGAGCGAATTCAAACTTGCCTAAGCTACGTTCATGCATTCTTAGTAAATAGAGCCCTATATCGAAGACTTCAATACAGTTTGGATGGTGGGAAAATACATCCAATTAATTTTTTTACAACATTAAATTGTAGTCATTAAAACTGAAAACACCTATTCTATTAAAAGTCTGTATCTGTTACTATAAATCAAGAGCACATCCGAGCAAAACCATGCTGAACTGCCAGGGAGGCAAATTTCATTTTTTGCAAATAGTATTACAGTTGAAAGTTGATGTTTCCTAAATTAAGTCTAAATAATGGGTTAAAAGTAAAGTTGGTCAGTATCTGTGTGCAGTAACCAAAAGCAAAGTATTCACCTGGCACGCAAGGAATAAAATAAAATTGGAATTGAAATAACATAGTTTTGCCCAGGTGTAAATTTCCACATATTTTCCTCTTATATTTACACTAAAAATTTGGTCCTGTACGTCCACCTTTAATAAGATGTCTGAACATGTACCATGGACTGACAGAGCAAGTGTCTCAGTTCCATGGTTTTAACTGTACACTTATAAATTACTTAAACACATCCCAATAAAACCTTGGAACACCTGTACCACCTTTTGAACATAAAGTGGCATATGTCAAGGTTGTGTATAATCCATCATTGTTTTTTATGTGTGTATCCTGGGCATAGGCAGTTCTAAAAACTGTTCACATATACAAAAAATAAAAAAGATGTGTGTGCATGTCTTTATACCGTGGCTCTTAAAAAAGTTCCTGTATGGGAATAAATTAAATAAACGATAACGTCAAGAACTTATGTCTAAGTTTTGTTTGTTTTTTCAATTCGTATAATTGTGTTATTGACCTTTTGGTGCTGTAGCAGTCCTATAGAACCACTTAAGGGGTTCTCTCTT
>WWET01000205.1:205481-227800 GCA_011038615.1 Limnodynastes dumerilii | reverse complement strand
CAGGCACGTGGAGGCCACACACACTACTGAGCCTCATTTTGACTTGTTTTAAGGACATTACATCAAAGTTGGATCAGCCTGTAGTGTGTTTTTCCACTTTAATTTTGAGGGTGACTTCAAATCCAGACCTCCATGGGTTAATAAATTTGATTTCCATTGATAATTTTTGTGTGATTTTGTTGTCAGCACATTCAACTATGTAAAGAACAAAGTATTTAATACGAATATTTCATTCATTCAGATCTAGTATGTGTTATTTTAGTGTTCCCTTTATTTTTTTGAGCAGTGTATATTAGCAAATATGTATAACATGTCTGCATTTTATTTTACAGATAGGATGTTATAACAAGTAACTGGTTAATGGCAGTGTTTCTGAGGCATTTTCTTTCCTTTGTTTCTGTGCAGATGGGTGTGGGTCCCCGTAGCGAACGGCCCTATTTCGGTAGGGCCATTCGCTCCCAGCCAGTTCCGATGCAGGCGTAGCAATCGATCCTCGAAGCACCAAACACAGTGCTCCAAAAGGTAAGGCTTCCCTACTCCCTTACCCTAATCCTAAGTCTCCCCACTCCCTAACCCTAAGCCACGCCCCCCTGTAGCCTAACTCTAAGTCACCCCTCCAGCAGCCTAACCCCAAGTCCCCCTCCCCCCGCAGCCTAACCCTGAGACCCAGAGAGGGTTACTCGCCTCTCCGGTGGTCTGGTCCGGCGGCGGTGCTGTTTTCCAAAAATGAATGGGTGAGTATGCAAATCGCATACTCACCTATTCATAATAAATTCTGCGGTGTTACACATTTGAAATAGGGACAGCCGAAAAAACTATTTCAGTTGTCCCTATTTTGCAATGTGTAACATCGCAGCGGGGACTCGCAACGGTGCAGATTACCATTGTCTTTAATGCACTTGTCTATATTAACCTATAAATTGACTGAGTTGCCACCATTTTGTGTAACTGCGATTACTACCCTTTGCTCTGTAAAGCAGCATTAATCTTTGTCCAGTGAAAGGGTTTAGGAAAATATTCTCCTGCACATTTTGGAATGGTGCAGCTTGCTGATCAATGGGAGTGACAAAATATAATTATGATTTTTTTTCTTTCACATTACAGAACTGGTGCATTTTCAGGGACACTCTTAGCAGGATGTTTAAGTCATCTAGTGTCCACAGAAATAAAGTCACAAGTCTTTTACTTTTAGTAACATATTCTGAAATGTTGGTATCATGGTCTGGTAGAAGTTATGTCATGTTTTTCTAACTCTCTACACATCCAGAAGGTGTGTAACCCATGTTCTGTATACCCTCAGGAGCTGTTACTGTAGAAAATGTTCTCTATTGCCTTGTCAGGCTGTCTAACAAAGGTGAAGTCAGTCAGACCTCAGAGACATCAACTGTATGTAGCTTCTATAAGGTCCTAACAAAGTTGTAATTTTCCTTTACTGTTTAATGACCCATCCTCTAAGGAATAAGCAACAAGAAAAAGTGCCCTGGCACTCTGTTATAACCTAGTAACTAACATGCCATTCTATCTGTAAAATACAATGCAGAAACATTACACACATTTCCAAATATACAGTGCATCCAGAAAGTAATTGAAACGCTTCACATTTTCCACATATTGTTATGTTACAGCCTTATTCCAAAATGCAATAAATTCATTTTTTCTCTCTAAATTGTACACACAGTACCCCATAGTGACAACGTAAAAAAATTTTGGGAGATATATTAAAAATAAAAATACAAGAAATCACATGTACATAAGTATTCACAGCCTTTGCTCAATACTTTGTTGATGCACCTTTGGCAGCAATGACAGCTTCAAGTCTTTTGGAATATGATGCCACAAGCTTGGCACACCTATCTTTGGGCAGTATTGCACATTCCTCTTTGCAGCACCTCTCAAGCTCCATCAGGTTGGATGGGAAGCGTCAGTGCACAGCTATTTTCAGATCTCTCCAGAGATGTTCAATTGGATTCAAGTCTGGGCTTTGGCTGGGCCACTCAAGGACATTCACAGAGTTGTCCTGAAGCCACTCCTCTGATTTCTTGGCTGTGAGCTTAGGGTCGTTGTCCTGTTGAAAGATGAACCGTCGCCCCAGTCTGAGGTGAAGAGCGCTCTGGAGTAGGTTTTCATCCAGGATGTCTCTGTACATTGCTGCATTCATTTTTCCCTCTATCCTGACTAGTCTCCCAGTTCCTGCCGTGGAAAAACATCCCCACAGCATGATGCTGCCACCACCATTCTTCACTGTAGGGATGGTATTAGCCTGGTGATGAGCGGTGCCTGGTTTCCTCCATAACGCCTGTCATTCACGCCATAGAGTTCCGTCTTTGTCTCATCAGACCAGAGAATTTTGTTTCTCATGGTCAGAGAGTCCTTCAGGTGTATTTGGCAAACTCCAGGCAGGCTGCCATGTGCTTTTTACTAAGGCGTGGCTTCTGTCTGGCCACTTTAATTTACAGGCCTGATTGGTGGATTGCTGCAGTGATGGTTGTCCTTCTGGAACATATCCTCTCTCCACAGAGGAATGCTATAGCTCTGACAGTGACCATCGGGTTCTTGATCACCTCCCTGACTAGGGCCCTTCTCCCCTGATCGCTCAGTTTAGATGGTTGGCCAGCTCTAGGAAGAGTCCTGGTGGTTCCGAAATTCTGTCATTTACGGATGATGGAGGCCACTATGCTCATTGGGACCTTCAAAGCAGCAGATATTTTTTGTACCCTTCCCAAGATTTGTGCTTTGAGACAATACTGTCACGGAGGTCTACAGAAAATTCCTTTGACTTCATGCTTGGTTTGTGCTCTGACATGCACTGTCAAGTGTGGGACCTTATATAGACAGGTGTGTGCCTTTCCAAATCATGTCCAGTCAACAGAATTTATCACAGGTGGACTCCAATTAAGCTGTAGGAACATATCAAGGATGATCAGTGGAAACAGGATGCACCTTAGCTCAATTTTGAACTTCATGGCAAAGGCTGTGAATACTTACTTACATGTGATTTCGTGGTTTTTTGATTTTTAATAAATTAGCAAAATTCTCATAAAAACTTTTTCACGTTGTCATTATGGGGTATTGTGTGTAGAATTTTGAGGGGAAAAATTAATTTATTCCATTTTGGAATAAGGCTGTAACATAACAAAATGTGGAAAAAGTGAAGCGCTGTGAATACTTTTCGGATGCACTGATAAACCACAAGCCACTATCAAGGCTCTTCTGTGTGGTGGTCATAACACTAACAGTTACAGTACATATATTTAACATCATATATTGTGTTTTCATACCCTCCAACATGACCCATTCCATTAGGTACAAAAAAAATCTGCTCCTGAGTTTCCAATTGTCAGTTGCTATGGTAACCATCTGTGTTAAAGAGACAAATATATATATTTTTAAAATATCAGTTAATTAATTTAAACCAGGTTGGAAGCTCAGGAGCAGAGGAAATTGTACCTAATGGAATGGGTTATGTTGGAGGGTATGAAAACACATGATATATGATGCTAAATATATGTACTGTAACTGTTAGTTGCTGTTATGAACCCTATTTACAACTACTTTGCTATCCAGATTTTTTTCTGTTACATGATTAACACAAACTTGGACACTCTTTTTTTCCCATACTTAAATTTCCCTCAGTTTTGGTAGTAACACTGCTGTGTGAATGGATCACCTGGCTGGTCAATTGTGTGACATATAGCACTTGCCCTTAATCCCCAGTGTCCTACAGAGTGTAAGCTTGCAAACA
Source organism: Limnodynastes dumerilii (assembly GCA_011038615.1). NCBI lineage: Eukaryota > Metazoa > Chordata > Amphibia > Anura > Limnodynastidae > Limnodynastes > Limnodynastes dumerilii. The sequence goes on along the minus strand of WWET01000205.1, from coordinate 224,058 downwards.
GGGCCTTCTTACCCACCCTGGACCTGGTCCTGACCTCCATTCTTTTTTTGTAAGTCCACGCGTAAAAAGGGACGTAAACTACCCTGACTCTTTCTTCTCACATGCAGTGTTCTGGATATGAAAGGGGCAGATATGGAGGCTGGTCACACAGAGGGGCAGATATAGAGTCTAGGCACACAAAAGGGGAAGATATTGAAGTTGGACATAGAGAAGGAGCAGATATGGAGGCTGGATACACAGAAAAAAGGTATGGAGGCTGGGCATACATACAAGGGGCAGAATTGGAAGATGCACACATATAAGGGGCAGAAATGGAAACTGGACAGAATGCACATGTAAGGGGCAGAATTGGAGGCTGGATGCACATGCAAGGGGCAGATATGGAGATTGAACATGAAGGGGCAGATATGGAGGCTGCACACACAGAAAAGACAGATATGGAGGCTGGACACACAGAAGGCGCAGATATGGAAACTGGACACAAAAGGGGCAGATATGTAGGCTGCACACATAGAAGAGGCAGATATTGAAGCTGGACACACAGAAATGACTGATATGGAGACTGGACACACAGAAGGGGTAGATATGGAAACTGGACAGACACAAGGGGCAGATATGGAGGTTGAACACAAAGAATTGGCAGATATGGAGGCTGTACACACAGAAAAGACAGATATGAAAGCTGGACACACAGAAGGGGCAGATATGGAAACAACACACAGAAGGGGCATATATGGAGGCTGCACACATAGAAGGGGTAGATATGGAAACTGGACAGACACAAGGGGCAGATATGTATTCTACACACATATAAGGGGCAAAAATGGAAGCTGCACATGCACATTTTTTCAGTGATTTTGGCAGGCTTTTAACTATTTTAGTCATCAATTTTAAAGGTGCAGATATGTCAATTTCTCAAACTATGGACCAGATACAGACCTATGCAAATGTTCCATACGTCTGGAAGTACGGACTTTGGATAATATACGTGCCTATAAACCTACCTTATATTATGTGCAGGGATCTGTGTTCCATCTATGCGGGATGCCCAATGCCTGAAACCATGGATGCCTTGACATCCAGTATCAAGTGCGTACCCATAATAAAACCAGAGACTAAGGTCTTCCCACACTTGAGACCCCATTCCCAGTCTCCTCAAGCACAGTCACAAACTCCACCTCATGCTGCCCCATCAGAGGAACCCATGCAATTGGGTCATTCCCAAGAATTGGAGACAACTGGAGAGCTGTCAGCAGAATAATCTTCGTACCTAGCTGATTCCAGGAAGCACCAACTAGGTTCTGCATTTCAGCTCCCTGTCACCTCTTGCTGCACAGAACAACTACCATGTATGCTGGTAACATTAATACATGCTAAGCAGTCTCATGTCCTAACTGCCTTTGTGGTCTCTTGCCCTACCTACTAAACCTCTGGAAAGGCTTGTTGCTCTTTTCTTTTTTTTTACCGGCAGCCATCCTGCCCAGAAGTCCTGGCTCTACCCTGGATTAGGTTGCATTCCCATACCATACATTTCAAGTGTTGTCCCATGTTACCAATTTTCATAAGTCCTGCCTTCTACATGTCATTTGTCTTCTCCAATTATCCGTTGCAGTTTCCAGTCCTGATACTCCTGTGTCAGACATGCTCTCTGGTTCTTACCATCCTGCTCCTGGTATTCCGCCACAATATTCTTCGCTCTCTGATGTTTTTAGTAAATGAAAAGATGCAAACTTGCCACCCCAACATAAGTGGGACTGTGCCATTAATCTCCTTACAGGCAAGATGCCTCCCGGTGGTCCAAACTACCCATTCTCAGTCCCAGAGTTTGAGGCTATGTTGGAATGCATTTGAGAGATCTTTAATGTGGCTTTATTCAAAAGTCCTCTTCTTCAGCCTTTGCTGGCTTAAAAAAAAAATCAGGGGAACTGCGTCCCTGCTTAGACTACAGGGGTGAAGAACCGATACCGTTTGCTATTCATTTCTGAGCTCTTTGATAGGGTTAATGGAGCCAGTGGTTACTGGAATTTCTGACATCAGTTTAACAAAAACCATTCCATGTTTGTGGCTCCTATCATGGCTCAAACCAAACAGAGCATCAGAAAACCCTCCTGGCCTTCAACCAGCTAAAGCAGGCCTTTGTCACACCACCATATTACAACAACCAGACACCCCAATGCCATTCTTTCTAGAAGTTGACAGTGACTCCAACAAGTTGCTTCCATGTGGATTCTTCTCAAGTAGGTTTTCCGAGGTTGAGAAGAATTATGGTATTGGGGATAAGAAACTGCTCACTGTGAAATGGGTGTTACGGGTGAAACCTACCTGGGCACAGAGTCTAACTAGGAGACTTGTGTCACAGACTCTGGAGTCTGGCTGTTGGATTTTTGGGTTGGGGATTGCAAGTAGGAAGGGCGGGGTTTTATTGTAAGGCTTGCTTATGTGACAACTGGTTTTCACACTTTGAGTGCGGTTCATGACAATACAGGAATTACACTAGGCAGACCCACCTTAATATTTCCGCATGGCCCCTCGTGTAAAATGGGGTGGTGCAGAAATGTGGATTATACGTAAGGACTGAAGTCAGCCCTTACTCTAAAATCTACATACCTCATTACCAGAGAGCAGAAGCACTTCCACTGCCTGCTCTTTACCGCCCACTGTTGGATTCACAATCAAGACAGATCTGGATTATTTGCATCCAGAATTTCGTCTTGGTACTGAGGTACCTGCATATGCTCTGCAGTAGTAAAATGGGTAGTTTCCCAATCCTAATGATCAGAAAATGACCAACCTTAGCCTGAGTGCTGTTTATAAAGAAACTGGCTGTTTAGAGCACTGACAGTTATCCTTGCCCTTCAACCTCCATTCCAATGCCCCTGGTAGCTATGTCACTGATTAGGTGAGAAAATCCAGCAAATGCTTAATATAACAGAACTTCTTTTGGGGTATGTAATTTATTTCTACATCTTTGGAATATTTTGTTCCTTCCCTGTAAATAACCAGGTGGTGATGTCATATTGTTTTTCACTAGCAGATTCCCAGAAGCTGATCCCAGGAGGATAACCGTTGGTTTGGAGACTTGCTTAGAGACTTTTGTTTATGATGCTACAAATACATTTACTCCCTTATGACAGCTTCTCTACAAACATAGCTTTTAACTTTTACCTCACTTCTAACAGGATCACTGATTCTTCTTCAATATATACATGGAAATCATTTGTGTCATGCAAATACTTAATGTTATGAATTGTATTTTATATATAATGCATAGTGCATTGTATACTTTGTATCAAAATGGAGGGAGTGGGGCTATTTTGTAAATAAAATTGATCTGAGCCGAGGTCAGCAGCTACAGCTCCAAGATTACCAAGGTCCAGAGAATAGCACAGCTCATAAGACGATGGGGGCTATGCAAAACCCAGTTACTTTTAAAATGATACATGTCATGGTGCTTAATGACACAAAGAAAAATGTAGCCTGAAACTAGAGAGTCTCCTTAAATTTAACGTGCTGGGAAGCTACCTTAATAGATGGGAAGTTTCTCATCTATGCGCTGAAGTAAATGTCCACCTGGGAATCTTATGTCAAATATTATATTATATTATTATATTAGTGAAAACATTTTTAAATCCAAATAAAAAACCTACTGTGTCACATGATGACCTTACTCTGCTACCCGTAACCCTGTATTGGTGCCACCAGTGATTTTACCGAGGCACTCCTCACACTGAGTGTTCCATACTGATCACTCCTTATGGTGTTAATCAGCCACTAAGCACTAATGGTGACGGCCAACCAGGCTTCAGTTTTTACCATGGTAGAAAATACATATCATATCAATTTCCACTACACTTCTGTTCTCCATTTTTCTTATTCGCCTGTAGATTGATGTGTTAATATGAAGGTTTGATGTTCACTGGAGAACCTGTAGTTGGGGATGTCCTTTGCAGCAGACATACAGCAGGTTGCGGCCCTAGGTGGCTGTCACAGGAGGTTATGGAGCGTAGTAACCAAGGTGGAAAGCAGCTACTAATGATAGATGCTGAAAGCAAAACAATCTGCGTACCAAAGACAGACTGGACATACACACATATAATACTAACACCCACCAGGAAGATGACAGACCCAAGACTCCCACCTAACATTAAATACTAGTACAGCACAATAGTAGAGATAGTATCATAAAAAGTCAGAAACTGGGACCTCCAGTGAACTGGAGCACCAGCCAGATAGAGAAGTACTAACCCAACTGGTAGCTCAGCGCTCCTAAGGACAGATAGAGGGCCTGATTCAAAGACCCGATATTAACGATAGTTAGGTGCGTATATTTAGGATCGGATCGATTTTGCATCAACTGTGCATGCGTAGTAATAGTGCACGTTGAAGTTAGAGTCGGAAATGCCTTAAGGTTGGACTTGTGAATCGGTCGGAAACATTTGCGATCCTAAGTCCAGCGGAACCAAAGGATTTGCATAGAAATGGGCGGGGGGAGGCATTGAGATGAGGGAAAATGGGCGCGATTACAGACTTAGGACCCTAAATATACGCAACTAATACACATAAGGTCGGAAGTGAGTGCGGCCAGATAGGGCAAGTCAATGCAGGTCTAACTTTAGGTCTGGCCGCTGTTTGCAAGGGGAGTGACTGTTTATTCAGTGGGATGTAACCTGCTCCGACCTGCCACTCAGATGCGTATATTTGCGATCCCATCGCCGACGGATCTCTGAATCAGGCCCAGAGTGTAGTACAGGTGAATGAGTACCACAATTTAAGGAGAATTACCACTCACCTAGGATTCAGGTGTGCACAAGGTGTGGGTAAAAATACTATATGCAGGGAACGGGACAGGAAAGATATGGGGATAGAAGCAAAGCATTGAGTAGAACAATACATAGACATAGGTAGGAGACAGAAGGAAACAAAACAAAAGAGATACTAGGTGAAAGGTACACTAGTACCAAACAAAGGACTCAGACATGAGAATCCAATAGCACAGACAAAGTTAATTTATTTACAATCAGCAGCAGGCAAACAAACACAAGAGGTAAGGTCACTGCCAGTTGCTTAAAGGAGTGAAGACCAGAGTCAAGCCCCCGTGCAGTGATAGGAGAATGGTCTCAGCAGCCAGGAAACAGCTGTGATTGTTAAACTGCATTCATGCAAAGCACTTAGTGATTACACAGTACCCCAGCTACCTGACAATAGTTGGGATGCGAGGAAAGAGTAAACAAGCAAACAGCTGTAATAGCAGTGATGACCACATCAGAGGAGACCTCTGCCATCGGTGCAGCAGATAAATCATTTATGTGGGTGGAGTGATAGGTAACAGTGCAGGCTTGGAAGCATGGTTGTGGAGAAAACTTTGGACCGTATTCACAGGTAAGAATGAGTTAGGTGCGGCCATGTCCGCACATAACTGACCCATCCTGCCCCACAACCCACCCCCATTTTTAGGATTCTTATGGCACTTAAGAGTGCCATAGGACTTCCTTAAGTAACCGTGCGTATTTGTGACAAAGGGCCAGATCCAGACCTAAGTGCACTTTAAGTACGATCTCGTCGCTTATTTACGTGATCGTAAGTACTATGCACTCCCCCAGGCACTCCCCTCGGTCGCACGGAATTTACTTGATTTACGAGTACCAAACCCTCCCTTAACTTTTCCTTGCGCAAGCACGGTCATACATGATTGATTGTCACACGTAACTGCCTAACCCGATCCATACTGTACAATTCAAGTGCCTCTCTCCCCCTACAATGCGTATTTCCGGCTGTCGTATGGATGACCCACCACTTTGTTCGTCGTTACAAGAAAGGTACTTACGATCAGAGTTATGACGCCTAACATCTGCCACGCGCATGCGCAGCACATACAAAAAGTCAAAATTACGCAAGCAGCAATCGTAAAAACGCTTTCGTACTGAACTCAGGATCTGGCCCAAAGTTACCACTTCAAGGTTTTTAGAACCACGTCTGAAATAAATGACAGAAATTAAATAAGTTAAAAAAAGCCCAGATTGCTTACCTGAATTACGTCTTTGAACTGATTGGATTTACTCGGAGTGCCTCGTTTATTCAAAAGGCTCCCTTGTTGGCAAGAAGCTCAAAGTTGGCTGCATCATAATTTTAGACAAAATTAATAACAGACAAAAACTTGTGGAACAGGAATGCATAAGGGTCACTGGGATCCACTTAGCACCTGCACCAATTTGAGAAGTATTCACCTCCACAAAAAAGGTCATTGTTAATTAGGGTGACAAAGATCTGAAGACTTGCTTCAAGGCGCTAAAAGCTTCATCAACCTAAAGGGACCAATTGACATTATCAGCACCTTTTTAAGTAGGTGTCGGAATGGGAGCTGCCAGTGCCAAGAAGCCTTTGACAAATCTCCTGATAGTAATTAGTGAACCAAAGTAAGCGCTACTTGCATCCGATCCAGAATGGCTTTACCCTTACTAGTGTCCATGATGTATCCTTTTGGTGATGATATACCCAAGAATGGCCACTTGATATATGTCAAACTCACACTTTTGTAATATTGCATCAAGGAAATTTACATGGATTTTCTGTAGATACAACTTAGCATGACGGTGATGTACTTTCAAAGAACAGGTAAATTGAGATGTCATCAATATAGACTATGACTCATTTTCCCAAATAGTCACGTAATACATCATTAATCAGATCTTGAAAACCTGCTGGAGCTTTTCAAAGTACAAATGACATCACTAGATACTCATAACGGGGACGGATCCACAATAAGAAAGTCAGGGGACAAGTCCTTTTTGTAAGTCCAAAACAAGTAACAATGGCGCATGCGATTGCCAAATGTTCCGCTAGCATACCTTCCAATGTACAGAACTCAGTTGTGTACGTTAAAAGTTCCGATTAAGGGTCCGGCCATAATGGCGGGGATAGCATGCAAATGAAGGGGCGGGGACAGGGAACATCCCTTAAGCATGAATTACTGGATGGGGGAGATCTTTAAGAATTTAAGGTAGGGTTTTGGACACAGAAGAAATTGCAGACCCCCACACGTACGGAAAGCGTGCTAGGGTCTGGATGCGGCCCAATGTCCCTATTATGTGTTTAAATTGTTGGGGGGTTTTATGAGAAAAGTTATTTAAAAAATAAATTTCACTTTTAGGAAGTTTATTTGGAAGAGCAAGAAAGTGCCATATTAGTATGAGAAAACTCAGTCAAACGAAAAATAATAATGGCATAGACTTTTTCCAGCATAGTTGATTATAACCTAGCAATCGGCCTACGACATGTTAGGGATTGGATACGTTACACTGAATTGTACCCAAACACTCCTCTAGAAGCTTAATTTCTACGGAACACAAATATAATCTGGGAGAATGTCCTACTCCATAGAGAAGAAGGAGAAAAGCAGACCACTGCACTGGTGCACAGTAGCCTTTTCTGATTTCAGACACCTGTTGGACATTATTTTACAATTATTAGATTGTACACAATTGTTCTGGTGTGCACCACTCAAGTGGTCTGCTTTTTTTCCTTCCTCTCTATGGAGTAGGACATTCTTCTATTAACTATTTGTGACTGTTGTCTGTTACACGTTTCATATGGCAGCAGCGTGTAAACGTGTCTTTGTAATGTAGCAGGGTACTCCGGTCCTGGTTTCCCCTGCAGCATTCCTTCTTGCTAGGGATCCTGGCTGATTACGCTGCAGCTGGGATTCCCCAGCTGTGTATTTGGCTGTGTGCAATCAGCAGCCAATAGGGATGTGGCTCTCCCATTCAATACCTGTTAAGTGATTGCCTCCTTGCTGGTCATAGCTTCAGCTTCAGCTTCTAGCTTAACTTCATGCGACTAGTGTTCATGTCTGTGCTCCTGTTGGAATTCTGTTCCTAGCTTCTGATTCTGAGTGCCCTTTGTTTCCCTATCGTGTCTCTCTTCTCTGCCCTGGATTCCTGCCTTGCCTTGATCATGGTTCCTGGTTTGAGTAAAGTTACCTGCCATTTGTTGTGTTCAAGCCCCTGTCTCTGTATTTGTATTGTCAGTTTATATCCAGCCTTGTGTCTGTTAGTATTTCTGTTCCTCTGTGCACTTTACATTTGGTGCTTTCCTCCATTTTTGCACCATTCTGTTTGTGTCATTCTCCCTATATTCATACTCCTTGCTCATTCACCTGTACGCTATCTTACCTAGCCTTGGCTGTCTCTTGTGTAAGTCTGGCCTTTTCCTGCTCTCCTCTGTGTGAGTTTGGTCCCTGGGGGCCGTGACCTGCTATTGGTTTTGCAGCCAAATCCATTCCCACCATCAGGGGCTCTGGTGAACACCGGCCAGTAGTTAGACTCCGCCCCCTGGGGTTCCGTCAATGTAACATTGTCGGTAGCACCCACCCCGTATAATAGGGTTGATTATGTAACATAGAAACATAGAAAGTGACAGCAGATAAGAGTCACATGGCCCATCCAGTCTGCCCATTTGTTTATTCAAAACTATACTGACCTTAGACCCTATTTACCCTCAATTTAGTTTACAATTTAGGATATCCTTACATTTATCCCAAGCATGTTTAAACTATTCTACTGTATTGGCCTCAACCACCTCAGATGGGAGGCTATTCCACTTATCTATCACCCTTTCAGTGAAGTAATTTTTCCGCACATTTCCTTTGAATCTACCACCCTCCAGTTTATATTCATGCCCTCGTGTTCTATTACACCTTTTCTTTTGAAAAATGCTACCATCCTCTAGCCGGTCACAACCCTTGATGTATTTGAAAGCTGCAATCATGTCCCCCCTCTCCCTTCTCTGCTCCAAGCTATACATGTTTAGTTCCTCTAGCCTTTCTTGGTATGAGCTAAGCTCCATCCCCTCCCCACAGCCTAACCCTAAGACTACCCAATTTACCTGTCCGGTCATCGGTAGGTGTTGCAAAAAAAGGTGACAATAAAAATTATTTCAAGTCGGGATTATATTGTCAAGATTTGTTAATTTTGGGATCTTGTAAGTTACTGGATTTAAGATAGTGTACAATTTGTTCCTTTAACAGTTTTTCCATCAATTTCCCTACTATTGATGTTAGACTCACTGGTCGGTAGTTTGATGCTTCTTCCCTACTTCCACTTTTATGCAGAGGGACGACATTTGCTATTTTCCAGTCCTCTGGAATTACCCCAGTTATTAGTGACTGATTGAATAATTCAGTTAATGGTTTTGCCAGCACCCCTCTAACCTCTTTTAGTATCCTCGGATGTATCCCATCTGGTCCCATTGATTTGTCCACATTCAATTTTGAAAGTTCTTTTAATACCTGCTCCTCAGAGAAAGTACTAGTAATTGACCCTTCCAAAAGTGGACCCTTCCCCTCTCTTTCATTTGTGAATATTGAACAGAAATACTTGTTAAGATGATCTGCCACAGCCCTTTCACCCTCAATAAGAATTCCGCTCTCCGTTTTGAGCCTTACGATACCCTCTTTCATTTTGAGCCTTTCATTTATATACCTAAAAAAGCTTTTGTCCCCTTTTTGTACCAAGTGTGCCAGTTTTTCTTCAGTTTGTCTGAGATTCGGTCACCATTTGTAAGTACCAAATCTAAGATGACCACTTTGCGAGTGGGCTCTTTCACCAGTTGCTTAAGGGACACTCCCTGTAATGAATTTAAAACGTCCCCACATCTAGTGGAGCTTGCTGCAGATTTATCCCAGTTTACATCAGGTAGATTAAAATCTCCCATGATTATCACCTCCCTTTTTAATGCCATATAAGCAATGTCTTGCAATAGAACATTGTCCATTTCCTCCTCTTGCCCTGGTAGCCTATATATCACTCCAGTACGAAAAATAACACCCTTGGTTCCTATGGTTACCCAAAGTGCCTCAGTTTTTTCTCCAATACAACCTGTTAAAGTAGCAAGGGAAAATTTTCTATTTTGTGGACATTTTCCTTAGCATATCTCAGGCAAAGCACTCCGCAGGTCAGATATTAGGTAAATGATCTGATATAGATTTATCTAACCAGTTAGACAATACGCTAAAGAAACCTTTTCGCCCATTCAAGGCTATAACAACTCATTAATTTGCTTCGGGAAAAACTTGATCAACAATCCAGACAGGAATGTCCCAATGGTTACTTCAGTTCCCACATTTAACCATAGACAAATGGCTAAGAACCCTCAGTGGTTCAAGGAAACGAATTAACGCTAACATGTGCGTAAAATTGTACTTAAATATTTTTCATCACACCTATTTCTCCCCCAGTAGGAGATTCCAGATAGAAACAATAGAATTCCCAGAGTGTCAGAGGTGTAGGACACCAAAGAGCAGACCTGTAATTAGGCTGGGAGGGTGCCGCCATCCCAGCGTATTTACACTCCCTTACGCCGGCTGAAGTTTGGGTAGCCTTCAGCCGGCGTAAGGGAGTGTAAATACACTCCAACAAGGGGGAGTGTCGGGGCAGAGCAGCGATGTTACGCTGAGCGTTAAAACGCTCAGTGTAACGTCGTAGCTCTGGATCAGCCCCACTGTCCTTGGCAGTTCCCCCTTATTAGACATTACTGGTTGAAAGACATGCAGAGCAGATCTTGCTCTCGTACATTCCATTTAATGCTGAATGGGCCATTTTGGGCACACTCCCTGAATCGCACGAGTAGGCAGTGGATGTAAGAAATGATTGTTAGCAATAAATTCATCTGCAAAAAAAGCTATTTTGAAAAACTGAATGGGGGCAAGCAGGTACCATTCTCATTATACGAAGAGAAGCTGTCAGTGCGGCCATTCTCGGAGCAGGGAGTGCACGCCCCCTGCACTCTCCACTCTCAGTAGTAAATCTGGACACTTACGTGTCCAGATTGCTACTTTAACTCTTGCGATCATGTATGTGACCTTATAGCTGCATACCTGATGGTAACGGGGCTTCCCCCCTTGTCCCCTTATTAGCATGTCTATTTCCCATTCACGGCGGAGATACGACATGCGTAAAGGGGGGAAAAGCCCCTTTCTTGTAAGAGCCGGCATACATAACGCATGCGCACAACCTTCAAAACATTGAAAGTAACTTCAATAACGCACGAACAGACGGACCTTATCTACCCCAACGTGCCTTATCCAGACTACATAACGACAGGCAATTTATGCATGTGGCATACGTAAGTCTGACTGTTATCAGTGCACTATTACTCATCATAACTCTGATCATACGTAACTTGTACGTAACTCCGTACGATAGGGCGCGCCATTCCTACACAAGCAAAAAATACGCATTGTGGGCGGAGGGAGGCATTTAAGTTGTACAGTGTGGGCGGGGTTAGGCACTTACGTTCGACAAGGCAGTACATATGTACAGAGATACACAAGGAAAAGTTAAGGTAGGGTTCTGCACACGTAGGTCATCTAAGTTACATGCACACAAGGAAAGTGTCAGGGGGAGTGCATTATCCTTAGTAGTGCGTAACTTAGGTACACATGCGTACGTAAAACGCTCTTAAGTCTGGATCAGGCCCAGTGTCTGGTGATCCTTTGATATTTGTTGAAAGGGAAATGTAATGATAAGGCTGTTATGTTACCCCCTGGACTGAACATGCTTTTTTTTATGTCTTTGAATAACTTCCTGCTTTACAATCTTTAATATGGAAAATGCATTTACTCCGTTTTTTATTTATATTATTTCATCTGAAATGACTGAATATACTAAATGTCAAAGATGACCATATACATACTAACAAATGTCTTGTGAAGTATTTTTTGGAAGATATTGTATTGTTTATTCTCAATGTTGTAACTTCACAATATAAATCTGTAATACTGTGATGCTTGAATTAAAAAAAAATATATAATAATTTTAAAAATGTATGTCATTCAACACCTTCCTATATACAGAGCAAATTGTAGGCTCCACATAGATCTATCATAGTGACGATGGTAGCTTCCCATAGGAAGAACTGAGAGCAAATGCAGGGGTTAAGTATAATTGACAGAAATTTTATTAAGAGTCCTGTAATCAATATAGGGATGGAGACTTCTGACAATTTTTGTTACAAAAAAGAAACCAGCTCCTACTGGGGATTTAGATGGACGAATAAAGGCTCCTTTACTATAGTATTGTATGTGCACTGTGCTTAACTAAGCCAGGCTGGCTTCTCCTCGCTGTGAGCCTGGCAACTCTGTTCACATAATTTACTAATACACCTCCGGCGAGGTCCCGCAATGATCTGCGAGGTCATCACTGACATCGTTGGATCTTTTGTTCAATTAAAGTCCGGACTTTGAAGCCTTCAGAGCCAGACCCATCGCCTGGACAGGTAAGTTCTATCTCTTTCAATCTTTACTTCTTTTTTCTCTCTTTATTTTTTCTTTTGCCCACTAGAATATAATGGTGTTCCTTGTTCATATGAACAATTGGTGATTCTAGAGGGCAAATATAAATTATGTGTTTTTATTGTTTTGTTTTTGTTTTTTTTAATTATGAAAAATGTTATAAAAATATTTTATTAGTAAAATAGTTTATTGTTTATAAAATAAATTACATGCATATATATTTCAGTGGTCTCCCTATATAAGCTTACCTACCCTCCCCATCTCCATCTCTGTGTCTCCTGTTTGTTATTAGTATCATTATTATTATTATTATTATTATTATTATTATTAATAACATTTATTTATAAGGCGCCACACGGTATCCAGAGTGCCATAAAAAGGCAATAGTTATATATACAACACAATTAACAGAAAAGGTACAAGTTCATATAAATAAGGAATACAATACAAGTACAATGCAAAAATAAAATAAAGTATAAAAATAGCAGAACAATATGTATGGAAAATAAAGATGCGGGTGGAGGATGATGACAGAAGGGAGGAGGGCCCCGTTTATAAGAGCTGACTTGCTATGTGGAGGGAGTAATTATTTTTATGAATTTGTACCCTGTCTGTTAATGATTGTGGGTCTGATCCAGAACTACGCTTCGGAGCGAATTTACGCGTGGTGGACACGTAAATTCGCCCTTTAGTAAGTACTGCGCATGCGCACCATAGAAAATACGCTCCGTAACGTAGCGTAATTGTGAACGTATGGGCCATTCACGTATGTGTCACGTAAATACTTATGTGTGGGCGTGCCAATTTTACGTGTGTCCAAAATAGGCGGGGGATTGTATTTAAAGTGTACAGTATGGGCGTGCCTAGCTGCGTAAATTCATCTAGCCCATACGTACGTGTGCGTATGACTGCGGTTACGTTGGAAAAAGTTAAGGTAGGGCTTGGAAAGCGTATCTTGACAAAATACGTACGTTCAAGGGGTGTGCCGAGGAGAGTGTAACAAATTTACGCGCACGAAAATACGCTACGCGAATAAACGTACGGCAAACGTAGTTCTGGATCTACCCCTGTGTATATAATTACTGGATTTACTGAATTATCTATTACTGCGGATTCCATGTGGTACCTTATGAATAAACATTAATAATAATAATAATAATAATGGCTGGGTACTGGAATCTTTACATGGATCACCATGGAAATTGGAGTTTGTAAATAATTTTAACATAATTTTCATTGGATAATGGGCCAGATCCAGAATAACGCTTGTGAGCGAATTTACGCGTGGCAGAGAGGTAAAATTGCGTTTTTGTAAGTACTGCGTGTGCGCACCATAGAAAATCTGCTCCGTAACGTAGCGTAAATGTGAACATATGGGCCATTCACGTATGTGTAACGTAAATCCTTACGTGTGGGCGTGTCAATTTTACGTGAGTCTGAAATACGTTATGTAGGTGTGGGTTTGTATTTAAAGTGTACAGTATGGGCGTGCTTAGCTGCGTAAATACGTGTTGCCCATATGTATGTGAGCGGATGACATCGGTTACGTGGACAAGGTTAAGGTAGGGTTTGGAAAGCGGATCTCGGAAAAAGTTAAGGTAGGGTTTGGAAAGCGGATCTCGGACAAAATACGTACATTCAAGGAGTGTGCCAAGGGGAGTGTATAGAAGGTACGCACGCGTAAATACGCTACGCGAGTAAACGTATTGCAAGCGGAGTTCTGGATCTACCCCAATGTCTTTATTTCACATAAAAACAGGCATTATCACATGAAAATTAAATTAAATGACCTTAGTAAAGTGAGTCCGAAATCTCTTATCCAGATTCTCCTGTATGTATTCCTCCATCATCATAATCTATGGATGGGATAGGTATATAGTCTTAGATATAGTATAGTTTATGCAGTATAAAAACTTTTTAGCAATTGCTTCCTAACCTGTGAGACTGTGGCAGTAAAACCCTGAGACAGAAGGTACAAATTACAGAGAATTCTAATTTCCATAGACAATATGATCAAGACACTTAAAATGTGAGTGTAATTTCATTCTGGGTTCTGCCCCATGCACTCCACTGAAACTGCCCTGACTAAGGTCACAAATGATCTCCTTTCTGCCAAATCTAAGGGCCACTTCTCCCTTTTCATCCTCCTGGATCTATCGGCAGCCTTTGACACCGTTGATCACCCTCTCCTGCTCTACACCCTTCGCTCCCTCGGCCTCTCTGGCTCTGTCCACTCCTGGTTATCCTCCTATCTCTCAGACCGCTCCTTCTCTGTCGTAACCCCTAGCTCTTCCTCTCCTACCATTCCTCCTACCGTTGGCGTGCCCCAGGGCTCAGTCCTTGGTCACCTTCTGTTCTCACTCTACACCTCCTCTCTGGGTGACCTCATCAGCTCCTTTGGCTTTAACTACCACCTCTATCCCGACGACACTCAAATCTATCTCTCCTCCCCTGACCTCCCCCGAACTTCTGTCTTAAGTGTTAGATTGCATCTCTGCCATCTTCTCATGGATGTCCAATCGCTTTCTCAAGCTTAACATGGCCAAAACTGAAATTGTAGTCTTTCCTCCTTCTTGTATCCCCTGTACCCCTATTGTCTCCGTTACTATTGGCGACTCCACTATATCCTCCTCCACCCAAGCTCGCTGTCTGGGCATCATCCTGGACTCCTCTCTCTTCTTCACCCCCCACATCCGCGCCCTCTCACTGTCCTGCCGCTTTCATCTCCGCAACATTGCTCACATCAAATCCTTCTTAACTGCTGATGCCATTAAAATGCTCATTCACTCTCTTATCTCCCCTCTGGACTACTGCAACCTTCTCCTCTCTGGCCTCCCTCTGGTCCGTCTCTCATCCCTACAATCTATACTAAATGCTGCAGCCAGACTCATCTTCCTCTCCAAATACACTGCCTCCACCTCCCCTCTCTGTCAATCTCTACACTTCCTGACCCTTTCAGAATTCTTTTCAAGCTCCTCACCACAACTTACAAGACTCTCTCCTCCTCCACCGCTGCCTATCTTTCCTCCCTTATCTCCATCCACACTCCCTACCATCCTCTCCACTCTGCTGGTGACCGTCGCTTCAACTCCAACCTGATAACTACGTCTCACTCCCGCATCCAAGACTTCTCGCGGGCCGCCCCTCTCCATTGGAACAACATACCACCTCCTATCAGGCAATGCAGCACCCTCCAATCCTTCAAACGCTCCCTCAAAACACACTTTTTCAGGCTAGCCTACCCTTCCTCCACCTAAACTTACCTGCCCTCCCCATCTTCATCCCTGTGTCTCCCGTTTATTTGTCCTTTCTCACTCTGCATGTTAACTAATATGTGCAAGGTTCTCCTCCCTCTTGTCATCACGCCTCTTCCCTGTCCTCATCACTTCTCACCTTTTTCTCTCTCTCCACTGTCTTTCTCTTTTATTACTCATCTGCTCCTACACACATATCCTTTTTTTTTTGTACTGTATTTAAATTTTGCTTTGTGCATGTATTGTATTCCTTGTTCATGTATGTTATGCCCTCTGTACGGCGCTACGGATACTGTGTAGCGCCTTATAAATAAATGTTAATAATAATAATAATAAGGGTAGAGTGATGCGCATTGGCAAATTCAATCTGTCACTTAGGAAGTTATGTCATGAGGAAGTATTTGGGTTCATAAAACATAGTCATACCACCTGGCAAAACAGAAACCTGTATAAAGGGGATGGCTTGCACTCATCTTCTGTGAAAACAGATATTCTAAGTGATGAGTTTGAATGCTTTATTAGACACCATTTAAACTAGGAGAGGGGGGCAGTGATACGAATAATAAAAATAGCTGCTCCCCCAACCAAGAAATGTTGTGTGGCCAGTCAGTAATGACAGATAGCATAGCCATAGCAACTAAGGGAAAGGAAAACATAAATAGGGGAAAGAGAAGAGAAAAAGCAATATAAACATATCTAGCAATAATAATAAGCTGAACAATAGGAGATTCATAATGCAACTTCTCAGAGCAATGTGTGCAAATGCTAGGAGCTTAGGAAATAAAATCCCTGAACTAATTGCAATAATGTCAAGTGATAATCTGGATATCGTGGGAAACACAGAATCATGTGCAATAAAAATCATGACTGGAACCTAGCTATACCAGGATATAATTTATTTAGGAAAGATAGAGTAGAAAAATTGAAGGAGGCATGTTAATGTATAGGAAGGAAAGGTTATATTCAATTTTAATAGGGAGTATTGGAGAAAAAACGGAAGCACTTTGGGTAACCATAGAAACCCAGAAAGTTACTCTTCGTACTGGAGTGATATATAGACCACCAGGACAAGATGAGGAAATGGACAATGTCTTATTGCAAAACATTGCTAAAATGGCATTAAAAGAGGAGGTAACAATCATGGGAGATTTTAATGTACCTGATGTAAACTAAGGTGAGTCTTCAGCAATCTTCACTAGAAGTGGAGTCCTAGGAGTGGGAACTAGGTTCCAGTGATCATCAAGCAGTATGGTTTAGTTTAATGACACATACCACACAAAGACAAGGGTGCTAGACTTTAGGAAGATGGACTTTGTGGAAATGGGGAAAAGTGATACTTTGGCAAAGTGGTGGCACATGAAAGGAGTACAGAAGCAGTGAGGAAATAAAAAAAAAATGCGTTATTAACAGCAACAGACCTTTTTATATGAAAGGTTAGGAAAAACCCCAGAAAAAGAGAACCAATGTGGTTTACAAAAGAGGTAGCAAGTATAGTGAAAGCAAAAAAGATGGCCTTTCGGAATTATAAGTAAACTCAAAATAATGATGACAGGTATTTTGGAAAGCAGAAGGATGCTAAAAAGGTTATCAGGGCAGCAAAGGCACAATCTGAGGAAAAACGGTCCCACTTGGTACAAAAAGGTATATAAAGGAAAGCGAAAAACTAGAGAGGGTATAGTAAGGCTCAAAACAGAGAGTGGGGGTTTTGTTGAGGGTGAAAGGGCTGTGGCAGATCATCTTAACAAGTATTTCTGTTCAATATTCACAAAAGAAAGAGAGGGGAAGGAACCACTTTTAAATGGGAAGAATATTAATACAAAGGAGGCAATTACTACTACTTTCATCTAGGGAGCAATTATTAAAAGAACTTTCAAAACTAAAAATGGACAATTCAATGGGACCAGAGGGGATACATCCTAGGATACTAAATGAGCTTAGAGGGGTGCTGGCAAAACCATTAACTGAATTATTCAACCAGTCATTAATAACTAGGGTGATTCCAGAGGACTAGAAAATAGCATCCCTCTGCATAAAAGTGGAAGTAGGGAAGAAGCAGCAAACTACTGACCAGTGAGTCTAACATCATTAGTAGGGAAATTGATGGAAACACTATTAAAGTAACAAATTGTACAGTATCTTAAATCCAGTGATTTACAGGATCCCAAGCAGCATGGATTCACTGTGGGAAGATCATGTTAAACAAATTGTATTACATTTTTTTGACTGGGTCAGTAAAGTATTAGATAAAGGGGAGCTGTAGACATAACTTATCTAGATTTTACTAAGACTTTTGACACTGTGTCTCATCGCAGACTTTTAAATAAGCTGGAAACTTTGGGATTGGACTTAAAGATAGTTGCATGGATTGATCTTGGTTACAGGATAGACAACAGAGGGTTGTAGTTAATGGAATACCTACTGGAGATGGTAGGGTAACCAGTAGAGTACCCCAGGGTTCAGTACTTGGACCAATGCTATTTATTATCTTTATAGGTGATATTGCCTGTGATATCAAGGGGAAAATACGCCTTTTTGCAGATGACACAAAGATATGTAAAAGGGTAGACACACCAGGTGGGGTACGCAAAATGAGGGATGATCTAGGTAGACTGGAGGAATGGTCAAGAGTGTGTCAACTACAGTTTAATGCCCAAAAATTCAAAATCATGCACTTGGGGCACAAAAAACCAAAAGCTCAATATATCATTAATGGCATTAGAGACTACCGAGGAGGAAAGAGGGGGAGAATTGGTGGCTGGAGTCAAACAAGAAGGGAGAGATTTTATGACTGAAAACATATAATGGGGGAAGATTGGATGGCTGGAGACACACCAGAAGGGAAAAAGTTTGAGTGACTGGAGACACACAAGGGACGAGTTTGGGTGACTGGAGACACACAAGGAGAGGTGAGATTGGATGGCTAGAGACACACAAGAAGGGGGAGATTAAATTACTAAAAAACATACAATAGGGGAGATTGGATAGCTAGGGCTAGAAGCACACAAGGGGGGGAGATTAGATGGTTGAACACACACAA